>MIEF01006831.1:0-56543 GCA_001870725.1 Taenia solium
ATACATCTATTCTGTTTCCATCTCGTATCTATTCCATCCATCCACCCATCTATAGTAGGGTTTGAAGAACTATCAGAGGAATATAGATGAGGCGATGCGCTCCTCTCCCCTTATAGTGTAAGTCTTTTATCGGGCAAGGTCTGTGATAAATGAAGTTTTTCGATGTTCTGCGTTAATAGAATAGCGCTTCTCTTCTAGCAGTTCTTTAAGCTTATGATACTGCAGAAGAATTTTCATACCTACCTTCGAGTAGCATTGGACTACGTCCAAGCTTTAACTTGTTGGGCTTGCGAACAACTTGTCTCATCAATTCGGATACTGAGTACTTCAAATAGAGCCCAGTTTTGAGGGTGTTGCGGCATCACTCCGAATTAAATCCTTTCCAAAGGGCACAATATCCTTTTATCACGCCTTCGCCTCCCACATATAAAGCCTTACGGGAGGCTTTAGTGATCGTCTAGCCGAGACGAGCACAACTAGGGAGGCGGGCTGTGCACATTTTCCCAGTAGTCGAGACGTTCAATGCTTTCGTATCCTTTTAAAGGGTCCTGGAGGAGTTGTACACGATGCAGTCTTTGGAAGACCAGTGCTCTCTCTCTCTGGTCGACATCGCGATTAAAAGCGTCCTGGACGCAAATCCCACCCTAAAATTTGCAATGACTGGGTCCTTAGGCAAGTGCCCTCTAAATGCCTGACATTACTATCTGACGTCCTTTCGTCGACCAAGCCCTGAAAGTTGAGAAGCATTAATCGAATGCTCATTTGCTTAATAGACTTCTCGGATGTCACCGGTAACCTGTTCTACGATGTTGGTCCTCTGAAGGCAACGGATCGACTGAAAAGTCTCCAGCACTATGCGAAAGACCCACTGACTGAGACCAGACCGATTTGGGTACTAAATATAACCGAGGCGTAAGTCCCACTTAGAAAATGCAGTATTCCCCTCGACTACAAACACCCTATCTTGCCAAGACACCACCAGGTTATCTTCCACTGGTACCAACCAAGGAAATTCACAACTTATTTCAGCTGGACGGAAGATCTAAGTGGCTTTTCTTTGCCATATGATCCGGAGTTGAGAAAAGCAATTCAAGTATGTGCTGCCAAGACCAAAGGCAGCGCAAATTTATACAAGAATGCCCAGACTCTAGCCATGTAAGCGAAAAATTGAACTGGCAATCTTTATTCAAAGGAAGTGCTTGAATAGTAAACTAAAGGGAGACTCAGCTTCTGTGCAGAGTTAATTGCCAAAGCATGAAAGGTACTCATCCTTAGCACAGCCAACTAGTCCATTGGAACTTTTTGTGATGTATATGAATCGAATAACAGAAGGTTCGCTTCCGCAAGCCACCTAAAAAAGCAATTGTTCGCTTAGACGTGTTCACGATTACTTATCGTATCACACTCAGTTTGGATGTCAGGAGCCGACGTTGTAATTGGTGACTTGAACCATTAAAACATCGGTGAGAAACACTTTTTTGTGTATGGCGCATTGCTGCATGTACTAAACAGTACAGTCTTTTGCATAACATCACAAAAAACAACTCCTCCCATATGAGCTTAAAGTAAACATTGTAAAAAAAGACATTAATTTGACCAAATCCGCAACACGATAGTAGTGATTGCATGCCTCATCACAGTCTGTGAAGGGCTCGAAAAGCTACCCAGATGGTGAACAGGTACATTGTGCAAATTAGCAAAAAAAAAATTTTCCTGATTTTAGATTGATACTAATTAAATATGCTTGAAATGTCTTCTTAAGAGAGGTCGCGAATTTCTTTGGAGGACCAATGACTAGGGAAGATGCCTACAGTTCCATCGACTGGCAAGAAGTTGCCCAATATCGGTGTCATTATAACACGAACATTGTACCCATCAGTCTCCCCAGTCGAGCTGGATATCGCCTCAGAGCTTTGCTTTTCAAGGTAGGGAATTAATTTGCTCCAAATCCGATTTTGACGTTTTTTTGCCGGCGTTGTAGTTCGTCACAGACAAAGTGGGAATACCGTGTTGCTGCGTTTGTGGGGAATATCAAATTGCCTACAATGTGATTTGCATTCAGGTGGGCAAAAAATTTGTGCCCTGGCTTTGCCTTTGGAGCTCGAAATATTTGTATGAACTAGATCTTTATTAGTGATAGAAGTGTTAGTTTTCAGTTTTATCCTGTCATACTTCGTCAACCATCAAGCAAAGGATAGGATTGGTTCAAAGTCGCTATATTTTCTTTGGAGGCAGAAGAAGACGATTAAAGGCATTTCTATAAAATTTAAGGCAAAAAAGGGCAGACCAATTAACGATTTGACAAAGGCATTTTAGTCTTTGTGATGGTTGTGGTGTTAAGTGCAAACCAAGTGTAAGTTACAATCATTAAGCAACCGCCAAAATATTTCTGGGTAATGGCACGTTATCTGTAAATAACTTTCCGTTCAAAGCGGCAAATAGTACATAGACGTTTATTTTTACCTACAGGGTGATGCGAATAGAGAAAACAAGTTCGTTGTGGATCTGATGGCATACCCTGGCGTACTGTACACCACAGATTCAAAAGAGGCTTTTCAGTACTGCAGTCTTTGACTTCATGCCTTCGGCATTCTACACTTGTTTCGCCTAGTTGTATATGCCAATTAAATGCATAGGAAATTCGCAGTACATACTCTTTTGGAATGACTGCTTGCCTGCATAATTAAGCGAAGCAAACCTTAAGAATTAGAGATCACCGTGCTAATCTTTAATCGAGGGTCACACATGGGCTACAATGATGCTAAGATTTTTTACAGCCCTAACCGTCACAGCTAACTAACCAAACAGCCAGGTTCTATGAAATCCTGGGTTGTTCCTTTATTCCCTCCTTTTTTCATAAAATTACAGATTTCACATTTGAAAACGAAACATCTAATAACATTAGGTTTTACCGGCAACTAACCCTGTTTTTAATGGCAAATACCCTGTTTTAATTGCGAAATTAAAACCATTTTTTGTACACTGGAATGCTTGAGTTTGTTACCTTAAATGGCGCATATTTCGAATGTGTATCCTAGAGGGATTGTTTTATATGTTTGAAGAGAGCGTGTTTTCTTCAGAATAGATTTTGGCCCACCAGCGTCTCCTTATTTGCGAAACATCTTTAGAACCGTCAAGGAAACCTGCATTTTTGCCGAGTTCTGTGAAATCACCTCAGGAACTAGTGTTTACTAGCCCTTCCCATTCAACTTTTGAGAAGCCCCAATTTCAGTGACAGGGTTGTTATTCCTCCTCTAAATTGATTTTTTCACGAGATGGAATTATTTGGGATTGGGATGCCCTCCGTCAAAGATGAGGTAGATTTCATAAAGAACGTTTGTCAACGATTCAGCACAACACCGACTGATATTCATGACAGGCTGACTGCTGATTGTGTCGCGGGGAAGTTTGATTCACCTCTCTGTCGAGGAATAAAATCCTTGTTTCGTTACGACTGCCTCTGTGGACCTCTTGTACCGCCATCTCAGCAGTCTAATCACTATTTGTTCACGAAGCTGTTCGCAAATCTCATTGCTGGTCCGAAAGGGATCGAAGATTTGACCTGTGCATGTACGTTTATTACTATTCAGTTTAATGCCAAACTTTAGTAAAGAACTATGATTACTCGGACCGTTGCAGTTTGGTATGGATAGGAGACTACTTTGCCTACCGGTGTCGGACCTGTGGACTTACACCTAGCATGTCCCTCTGCGGAGCTTGTTTTACTGCCGGCAATCATGAAAATCATGATTTTAATAAGTTCAAAAGCATGTGTGGTGGCGCCTGTGATTGTGGTGATCCGTCCGTTATTCGGCCTTCTGGGTAGGTGTCTTCTAAGTAGCTAGTATTCTGCTGTTCGTGCTCAAATTTTATTGCACATTTTCACCCTTAGAAATTGCCGCTTTCATGGTCCAGACAAAGTTGCAAATCGACCCTGCCCACCGAAGGAACTGATCGCTGTGCTGGAACTTCTCCTACCTAATGTTATGAAAGCCCTCATGTTTTGGTTTTGGGATCATTGCAAAGTGGAGGAGCCAGCCCTCAACGAATCGGAGGCGCCGATGCTCTACTTCCTCCATCGTCTCCATGCCTGTGGTTGGGTCACGCAACAGTTGATGGTCGATGTAATGATTGATCCCCAGGTCTACCAAGAGTTAATGAGAGGTAGCTTGACCTTTTAAATGACCTTTGCTGCACTTTTCATTCTCTTTTTCCCGGTGCACTTTAAGTGAGTCTATAAATATTGGCGGTAGGTATCTAAGGTGTTGGCTTGGATGCGCAATTAATGGTACACTTCAGTTCTAATCTACCCTTTTATGCCTCATGACTTGGGTGCTCACGCTTGCGCCAAAATTTTACTCTTGTCTTTAAGAATGTGCTTGCACACCAGCCTGTCGGTCCTATAAGGCCAGCGTGGCATCCAAACCTCGGTTTTCATTGAGGGGTACGTCCGCGTTTTGTGTCACTGCATTTTGGAAATGCGAAGAGGGATATGAAACACCACTGTATGTACTACACTGTAGATGACGAAGATGATGATGGTGTCCAGGACCTGGAGCACACGACTCTGCTCGAATCCTTCCTATTCATGATTGTAAAGCTTCGCTTTCCCGAGAGCTTGAGCACTTTGCTCATTGGTCTGCTACCCATAAACGATTTTAAGGTAAGCAGGAATCTGTCTACCTTACTAGCTTCTAACGCGTTATTCGTTACTCCACATTCGCATATTCTAGAGGCGGTTCATCGATGCCTATGTTGACCACTACTCGAGGATATCTTCCACGCTGATGATAACATCGCGTGTGCGAAATATCTCTTCTGAAGCCGCAACGCAACTCAATAATCGGATTGTACACATCTCGGTTCAGTTGTTCAGTGGAGTTGATCACGCCTATCGAATGGTGAAGGAGAAGTCCCTTCACTATCTCATCGTCAAATGGATGCGGAACATGTTTGCTCTGAGTCGCACTGTAAGCTGGTTGGCTGAAATACTTGATGTACTGATAGTCTCGCACATCTGATCAGAGTAAACAAGGTCAGAAATAAATTCAGTCGCTGAAGTAAATGCTTGTCTCATGCTAAGTGAACGTCGCCTCCATTGGTCCGGATTTGGCCTTTTAACCGGTGAAAATCACAAACGTCTAGCCACTTATCTCTCATTCCGATCTTGTGTGTTTTTTTGCAGCGCCTAGATGACCGTGGAAACATGGTAGTCAACTGTGACGGTGTGCTCATTCAAAACAACGCATTTTGGCCTCTCACCTCTGATCTTAGCAACATCCTCTCCCATAAAGTGGTCGCTGACGTTCTAGTTGAGGATAAAAAGTTTTTATCTCTCTGGACTGACATTCTCAAATTCATGCAGGTTGGTTTTAAGATGAGCTCAACGCATCATTTCTTTCTCTGTTATAATGGCCATGCTCATTAGCGGTCTTTTTGATTTGCACCTAGTTCATGAACTGCTTCTCCATGAAGGAAGGTAGTCACATTGAATACGAGACTATGGCCTGTTATCATGGGCTAACTATGGAGATTGAGGTCAGCATCAGCATCATGTGGTACATATGGGATCATTACCGAACTCCCGTAAGTTTATTTCTCATTTTTTTTCATCCGAATGCTTAGAGGTCTTGGCTCTAGATTTTAGGTTGTGCATAAAGATGTGCCTTTGTGTTTGTGAGCGTTGAGATATTGTGTCACGTCATCAGATGACCACCTTTGTGTGGTCGTTGGGCTTGTTTCACATGTGATGCGTGATTGATGTCCGATCGGAGTGTTCTATGGACACTGCCATGATCCTATATTAGACACTCACTCTTTGCAACTTGTGGACATGTGGACAATTCCTCTTGGTTCGTCTAGTCCAGGCATCCAATACCACGGAAGCGTAACCTCCGTTTCACCTCATTTCTATCTGTTTGCCTTTGCACATTTCCCTGGCAAGATTAATGTTGATATTTCGTTAGGTAATTTGTTGCTGGTGAAGGCACAAGACTAATTGTAAATGGCGTGGTGCAATTAGTTCAAAGGCACTTCAAATCGCGATTCACAGAAACGTTTTTACTGATTCTCCGTGGCAGGAGCTTAAGACACCTTCCAGACGTCTCATATGAAGCTAGTTTAAATGCGTGCATACATTAAAGTCGTAACCTCTGAACTACCTTGGCTGGAAATGAGCAATTGTGCTACCTCATCACTTCTGAGCGCATAATCTTATGTAGTATTGCAAAACCACCCAAAGTGCGACTTGTTACAGTGCTGCATTGATATTGGCAGAAACCGCATTACTAAAATACAGGAGGGTTAAGAAGTTACCAGCATGGCCCAGAGGCCGTATTGCCGCGTGGAAGTACCTGCGTAATCACCTTCAGAGTTGAACAAACTCGAAAGGCATGGCAGCATTGTTTAGTGTATTCTCCACTGTTCTTTTCCCTTATTTCGAGCCCACTTCGAACCTGCAGAAACTTTTCACTCTTGTCGACCAGCGTTTCGAGAAATTAACGTGGTCGAAATAACCGTCCGCAGATAGCTGCTCCACTTCCTGAAACATCCACTGTCCTTTGCCATGAGTATGTACTTGTGACTTTTGATTGCAAGAACTGGACATTGACGTATCAAGGGTAACTTATGGTGTCTTTTACACCGAGAGTTACGGATCAGTTTGTCTGCACCTGCATAAATTGGAAGTCGTAGAAGCTAAAGTAACAGACGGTACCCGCATTAATAGATCTCAGCTAGCTTCAAAGGCCTGGTAAAATGCACCGTTACCGAATTTTTTACTTATCAATGGATCCGTGTTGAGAAGTGGTTTTCGTGTATCGACTTTTACCAGTCCTAAACGACGAAGGCGAAAAATTTAGGGCTATCTACCTCCTACTTGCGTAAGAACATTTTGTTTTTAGGAATAGGTAGAACTATTGAATCAGTAGCAGGAATGCCCCATTCCTACCATTGCGCGTGGACTGTTGCCTCATTTCGCATGGTTCGTAACTTGACCGTGGGAAGATTTACGTTCTATGCTGAATGGGACGCGGAGGAAGGGGATACCGCCTCCTCCGCATTCCTCGGCTGATATTCCCCCATGTGATTATCATCCTTTCTTAGTATCAGTACTAGGCACTCACGTGATCAAATGCAAGGTAGACAGTTGGAAAATGGGGGCAAGATGGAAATGAAGGTGACTTGGGCTGGTCTTCCTTACTGACGTTTGGGAACAAAATTAGCTTTAAAAGTGAAATCCTCAGCAGGCATGTGCCTGGTTGGAGGAAAATGGTGGGTAGTGACTGTGGTTGCTTGACTGAATAACAAAGGGTGGCTCTCATAGTTACACAATTTCTATAAAAAATTCACGCGAATTCATTTGGCTACCTTATATGCGCAATTGCTGCCTCCTGGCAGCCCAGCTATGAACTCAGTTTTGAAACTGTTTTACGTATTGCGTTGTGTTTGGTTAAGGAAATAGCTCCTAAAGATTAAGTTGCGTTTGCAAGTTTCTTCGCTATCCTGTTACCAATGCTTGAAATCGCCTGGGAAGGAGGCTTGGATCACTGCGACTGCTTTTCCTACGCCCTCAAGGCTCTCAACTGCCACCCACGCTGTTATCTATGATTAAAGAAGGATCACCGCTTTTATTTTGCTCAGCACTTTATCGCATTACTTGAGGGTGCAATGCCGTCATCCACAGTCTACTCAATCCTGCTTTGGTGCTTATGTTGCCCCAAAGGCACCTCTCGCTTCTACTTATTCAGTGCACACTTCTGAGCTAGATCCTTTTCCTCCCTATTTCAGCCTGAGAAGGAGCACTGCCTGATGTACACCCGGGCCTGTATCGAGGCGCTGGCCCATCAACTGACCTATCTCGGCCGACTGGTGGCCAGTTCAACCCAGTGGGCACACCCTATTCGGGGACCACTCAGTCTCCACTTGCCCCTCAGCCGACATGCTGCCTGTTTCCTCTGTCTTGCTGTGTTCACGCATCGTGCGGATGTGAGGGACCTCATGATGCCCTTCTTGGTGCCCAATCCAAATGTTCTGCGTCGTCTCATGGAGGAATTGGCCAATGTGCTGGTGGGTCAGCTTCAATCTCATGCCCTTTTTACTGACGTCTCTCATACGAGGTGTTGCTTCAGGCCTTGCATTGATTTTGGATTGTGTGTGTTGTTCCCTCCTCCTCCAGCTCGGCTGTCACGAGGTTCTCATAGGATATTGGATTCGAAACGGCCAGCCCGTTCGCCAATCCGTCCTGCACTACATGCAGAGTCAGATGTGCTACTCAATGGTTGATTTGGACATCTTTCTCTTCCAAGTAGGCATTTTCTCTTCCAACGCAACTTAGTAAAGCTTCACAACTTGATTAATAAGTTGGCTGGCGATCTCATGATTCAAATTATGGCTTTTTAATCAAGTTAGCATCTCATTTGCCTCTTGTTTTTTTTTCTGAAAAAGGTTTGCGCAACATTGATGCATCCTGTCTATATACTTAATACCCTGGTCGACCAGTCTCGCCTGTTGCAGAACTTTTGCTTCCATCGGGAGTTGATGGCACTCACTAGACCCTCCCTTATGAGCATAACTGTGGATCGTCAGCCAATGGCCATTGAGGCCTGGCTCACCAATCTCTGCTGGGTTTTGGATCTTCGTAATAACCTTGGTGAGTTAACATAACCATTAAGTCACAACCGATAACGCTGTGATGCATGATCCTTCCAAGGGGACGTCTGTTGTGGCTTTGCTGTTGCAGGTCTTTCAGAAACGGGTCTCATTGAAAAAGAATTGGTCTGTTTCCTTGCTCCTGAATCACGAAAACGCAGTGATCTCTCTTACCTCCTGCCTGATCGCTGCCTTCCGCAAAATACAGATGTCATTGATGAGTGCCTTCAAAAGGTAGCGTTTTCTTCGTTATTGCAAGTTTAAACCGCATCGATAACCTTTTGAAAATTGCGTTTTGAAATAGCGTTTCCTCCTCTCTACCTGGCTAGGTCGCAACGTACGTGGCGCCCTCCTGTGATAACATGTCAGGCTCACTGCTTAGTGGGCATTATTCTCTAAAACCGGAGTTATGGCATGAGAAGTTTGATCCTGTCTTCTACACCCTTCGCATGACAAGCAAGCGGGAGCAGGCTTCTGCCTTGGAGAAGTATCGGTTACAGTAAGTTGACTAGTTCATTTTACATGCTTGAATTGCGTATTCTTCATACTTTCTGACCGTCCTGGTTGTGGTACTCCGATTGATGCTTCCATTTTGCTTGTCTCCTAGCTGTCGCCAGACAGGAGGTGCACAAAACACATCAGCATTTTGGCCTCCCTACCGCCTGCCCACGGATTTGGTGCCGGATTTTGCTGATCTGGAAAACGTCCTGCATAGTCGGCATTTACACTACCTCCTCTTCTCCCTCCTCAGTTTGGTATGTGCCGCCTTTTCCAATGCACAAGTACTTACACTTAGGTCTCCCAGCGCTGATTTTCAACATTCTTTAGGAGAGTCCTTAAACGGTGAGAAAGTTGGATGGTTAGGCCGTCGAACCTGATCCAGATCGAAAACGAAATAACCTTTTAAGTTGATTGAAGTCTACATATGTGAATTTTGTGCAAAACTTTGATTCAGCTTCAAGCAGCTGATAAATTTACCCCATTTGGGTTTTGAGCCCTGGGATTTGGGTGATCTTACTTGTCTCATCCAAATGGCTAGAAAAGTGAATAGGTTTTACCAATTCACCTAGTTTATCTCCATCTGATTGCATCATTAAGGTAGTAGAAAATTGTATTCCTGTTCTTTTTTTTCGATCCACTGAAATTCCAGGGCCTTTTTTATGCAAAATTCATTGCGCCCTTGCTTTTGTTTTGCTCAACTTGACGTGGGATACAGGGACTTTTTTCTCCCCCTTAGTATAATAAAGCTAGCAGTGGGTGTTTCCTTCCATGCGACCCTGCAGCATCGCCAATCGAAACAGCAGCTAAGAGTGTGGTCAGCAAATACCGAATTTTCCCTGCTATCCAAAGTTTTTAATGAACTTCTTTGGAGGGACAAGTGTAGAAATTGCCTGACCAAATGTTCCAAATCCACGAGGGATGGGTGATGTGTCAAGAAGTCTACTAACAAAATCTGCTTTATTTTCTTTCACCAATCGTTTTGTTTCACGCCTCAGGCCAATCCTCACCCCTTTTTTTGGGCCTGTGGAGGATTGTTGCGTACTAGAGCGTTCGGTGCTGCGTGCCACAGTGTCTTGCGCGACAAAGTCTGCCATCGACAAGGATTTTTTTCTTGTCTCAATTTTGGCATGGAATGAAACTGTTCCAGTGGACGAAGTATGTAGGGGAAAATTGATTGTTGCCGCCTTTCAGTCAGTCACGTTTAATCGCGTAAAGCCCGTGGTAAACGAGGCTACAGCAGTTGTTAGCATCGACAGCCGATTAGGAACTTGCATGTGACTGTCCTTGCGTAATTTATTCGTCCTCGTTCAGTAAGGGAAGCTAAACACTTATGCATCTCAGTAAATGGCGGCTTGGCGCAGGATTGTGGAGGAGCATTTAAGTCATTGTAGTAATTATTATCCGGGTCTAGCCTTTGTGTCGCTGGCTGGACTCTAAGGGGAATAAATCCCGGGTTTTAATACTTATTTCCGGTCTGACCGGCACCGCTTGACCAATTGAGTCATTTTTTTAGTACGTATACGGAGACCCGCTGATGACGGAGGAGAGTCTTGTTCTGGTTATCCATCTCCTCTACCGGGCCGTGGTAGCCGGTGGTGTCATTCTGAAAGAAGGCTTGGTAAGACTACTTTTGAGTTGATTGGTCAAATTTATTCATTTTGCACCCTTAGCACATTTCGACTTAGTTGCAGATGATACTCTAACTTTGGAAATGCCCTTAACTGTGTCGAAAGGCGTTTGGACCTCAAATTAGCTAGCGCCTTGAGCAGAATTCTGTCACCCTCGTGGAGACTGAATGTCCGAATATGAAGTGCCATTAGTTGCTAAAATCGTGGGCTATTTTAATAACATACCCCCTAAATGTTTCCTGTCCATCCATTTGCAAGCGGGGTTTATTGCGCTAGATCTGTCGAGAAGTGACCTACTTTAGCCTCAGAAGTGGCCTTGTTATTTGGTATGCGGATGTTTTGGAGGACAAGTAGTATGAACCGCGTTCTGCACTCGAATCGGAGAAGAAACAAGCTATTTTCCTCACAGGAGCGCTGAACTAGTTTGACCCGCTCTCACTTTTCTCGTTACCGTTTAGAAATCAAATCGCCTCAACACTGAAGCAGAACCCACCATGCCTAAATTCGACCCAATCCAATGTACTGAGGCCGTAATGGCGGCTACTAACCGTGAAGCAGAGCTAGAAGCGATGCAGTTTGTTGACGCCGACTCTGAAGTTGAAGATTTGGACGAAATAGATGATGATGAATTAGAGATGGCAGGGGAGGAGGCGGAAAGGGCAAATAACGCTTTCGTTGGTGGACCAATGGAGGTGGATGAGCCTCTAGTGGTGCCAAGTAGCACGTCCTCTTCCCACGACTCGACCACTGCTATTCGTGGGTCCACTCTGCGACGCTCCAACGCCTTCAGGGTACGTAGGCCGCCGACTATTCCACTCAAATGGGACCTAAGCATCGTGGCCTGTCCTTACCCTGTGCCTCAGTCCACACCCACCATTTTCCAACACCTACCCGTTTGGCTGGCCACATCCCAGCAAACCGTGTCCGTGGCTGCACTGGAATCGAAATCCCTGCGCGATGGCACTGAGTATTCCTCCCCTGTGCGAGATGAATCGTGGTGAGTGGAGTCACTTATTCACCCCCATAAACCATTCATGAGAAGCGCGTCGCAATTTATGTCCTTACATTTAGTCCCATGGTGGATAGCCTACTCTCTCTACTGGTGAAAGCTCACGCGCGTCTACAGTGGAGCCACATGGCTACCTCGACGGATCCACAAGCCCAACAGGCGGCTGCTCCCTCGTGTACGAATGTGGCGGCAGTGGCACAGGACTGTGCCTTCCTAACTTTCCCCGCCTCATCCTCCCCTCAGGCTAACGCTGCGTCTAACACCTCCACTCCTATTGCTGACCTCACTGCTCACTGCATGGCCGTGCTTAATGCTACAAACACGGAGGAATCGGCTGAAGGCGGATCGGTTACATCGCCATTGGCCCGAGCCCTTCAAGCCGACACTTCGAATAACACACCTGAGGCGAAGATGATAAAAGCGCTCACCGAAATGCCGCCGGAGTTGCGCTACTTTGCGGTTGCTCCTCCCACTTATAAAATCCCCGAAGGAGAGGAGCATGAAGAAGAGGCGGAGAAGGGCACGAAGTCAGAAACGCGGTCGGATGCAACGAGAGCATCTGGCGTGACGCAAAATAAGAAACCAGTTGAGTGCGGAGATGGTGTTTTCTGGGTTGGTAGACTGCTGGATAAGATTGTGAAAATCTCTCCAGACTGCAAAACACATCTGAAGGCTTTCCTTGATCGTGCAAATGATCCCTTTGGTATGCATCAGGAGACTGAAACAGCGGGTGAGGAAGCTGAAAGGTGGGTTGCAGTTTTAATGGGTCACCCGTACTTTCTAGTGCCCTATTACCGTCGGGTCTACAAAGCAATACCAAAACACGAGCTCAACGCAAAAGAGCTGCCTCAGAGAGGCGGAAGCGTCTTCTTGATCTGATGGCTTCAAAACAGCGAGCCTTTGCCGACAACTTCCTTAAGTATATTGATATGGGTAATAGAAGCAAATTATGCGAGGTTATAAGTCTTCGATGGCGGTTTCCCATTGTCATTCGTCTTTCTTTTTATTTCAGACAAAATTGGTGATGAGGCATCCGAAAATCCTGAGGCGAAAATGGAGTGCGAGTACGACTGCGTTATCTGCCAGGCTATCCCTGAAACTCCACAACCCATGGTCCTCCTTGTAATGCTCTGCGAATCCGGACGTAAGTTCTCCTACAAAAAAAAATAAGTTCTTCTCGGAGCTATTGCTACTTATCGCCATTTGCCTCGCAATAGTTATGGAGCGCATGCGCAACTACCCGAACCTACCACGTTTGAGCGGGGAGCGGATGATGTACAGCCGGAGTTACTTGTGCGAGGATGCTTGTGTACCACGTGCCCTGCCCATAGTTCCACCCGAGCTCCCGCGTCTAATGGACGTACCACCGAACCGTCAAGTAGCTTCTACGCCCTGTCCCGCAGAGGCGGGTAGTTGCGTTGCCTCGGCGGCTTGTCGCATTACTGACACCATAATCATCCCTCCGAGCACTTTGGGCAGCACACCCTCATGTGAAGCGTCGCGAGGTGATATCCTAGAACCGGTGGCGTATGTGGAGGACCGAAGGTGGTGGCATCTGGCTCTCCCCCCAGGAATAGCCTCCTCGTTACCGCTGCTAAGATCGGGGGCACTGTTGCAGACCTGTGGACATGCAGTCCATCGGGAGTGCTTCCAACGCTATAGACTTCAGGTTTGTGAGCTGTGACTGGTACTCGGAGTTGATGCCTCTCTTGTCTGGAAGAACCAGCATTGTAGGCAAGGGGTATGGGCCTCCATTCATTCAAAGTGGAATTGATTGTGTTTCAGACTCGGAGCTGCTGGTCATTGCCCTTCCGTATCGCTTGACCGGTGGGCAAGGCTAAAACTGGCTTTCTAGTGCAGGAAGGAGGTTTCTAGATTCAAAGTTCGTGGTTTTGTAGATTGCTCTTTCGTCTTCATGCAGAGTATACATCAAGGCGGCATTGGCGTGACCCGTTGGCTCGTCTCGTGCCCCCTCTGCCGCCGTGATGTCCACTTTCTCCTACCTCTGCATCGGAACTACGATCCAGAGCGTCCGGAATTCCAGTCACCATTACAACTGAAGGCACTACCGGAGAGCAATCCAGCTGAAGGGGCTGATGTTGCAGCAACGGAGAAGGCCTCTGATGTTGCTGCTGAAGTTGCCCCCGGGGCGGCAGAAACGTCGGCACAGCAACCCACTGCCTCGTCGAAAATTGAGGGCGCATCAGCTCCTTGGCTCCTGCCTCCTCCATCTTTGGCTTCTCTCAAGCCATTCATCCAATGTCTTCGCGAAAGACTGGTAAGTGCGAAGTTTGATTTACTTACCCAGAGCTCTATTCTGCTTCTGGCATTTGATCGTAAGGGATTTCTTTTTCTCCTAATGTAGGCAGCTCTTCCCGCAGAGCCACACAGTTTCTGGACGAATTTGGTAGGAGCTGGCGAGGACGATCCACATAGTCGCTACAGCCTGATGGCCACTCTCTTTGGCGATTGCAACGAAGTTTCTATCCTCCTTCGGTATGTCACTTTTCTCTCTCTATCAGTTGGGTTTCTCCGATAGTAAAGCAGTATTGGCCCTTTCTATGAGCGTCAACGCCTATCATTCAACTCTCGAGGCTTCTAACTTCAAACTCGATACTTGATTTCTAGTTCGCTGCTGAATTGCATTGGGTAACTGCGCCACTCATGGCGATGTATCTTGACCTGATGTGTGATAGGTCTTTTCTTCCACTTTTTACCCTGCTAATAGCTGGCATTCTCAGTAGGAGCTTACTCAGTGTAACATTTGGCTTTTTTAATTCAAAAATTTGTTCTTCCTCCCCTTTATGAAAAGCATCCCTACATTTTTTTCTTCCCTGATTAGTTCACAATTCGAGGCGGAGCTGTCAGTTCTCATGGTGTACCCGACACTATATCAAGGTGTTGCCCGACGTTGTCTCTTTAGTGAGTTTACCTTTATTTTCTCACTTAACAATATGCTGTTTCGCATTTTGCAAACCCCGAATTTGTTACTTATTTGTACCTGAGACGAAATTTCGTTACGTTGCCACACGTGATTTGAGCATGAATGGCAGTTTTTTTCTTCCCACTGTTAATCGATCATTCATCCTTCTCGCTAATTTTCATAGTTTTGTCTCTCGCCATTGACTATCATCATTATTAGGACTGCCATTTGCGATGGGTTTATGGCCGATTCCACTATGCTCATTTGAGCACTTGGCCCTACCATGCGTTAGGTGGATGTATTTCCCGAGACTTTAATCTTTTCATTGCATCTCATGGGTCATAAACCTGATTGTAGCTTCGTATACTTTTCAACTCTTTGTGTTTTCTGTCATTTTCTGACTCGTAAACAGCCACTAAATCCTCCCTTTTTTTCCAAGGGGAACTGCTGAACTACTTGCGCCACGTATACCGTTCTCCGTCAGACCTCTTATCGCTGGTAGACTCGCTCGCCTTGCGATTTGTTGCGGACTCAAAGCCGATTACGTTCACCAAGTGCGCAATTAGGGACTGAGGCTTTATTTGTTCAGATTAATGGATTACCAGTGTCTATTCCTATTCGTCCTTTTTCAGCTCAAGTATCCTCCTCACGTTCGCCATTTTTAATGACCCAGTGGACGTTCTCATGACCCTACTGCCCCATGTTTGGCCGAACGAAGGTGCATCCGGTTGGATAAGTCTTTAAGCCCTATAAATGATGTTTGACTCATCCCTAGAGCCATCACACCTCCTAATGAATGAATCTGGGTACAGCAACTAATCTAGTTGGCTTGTCGTGTACAGAATTGTTGCCAAGATGTGATCGCTCTAGTCTGTGGAGGCTGAAGAACTGACGTGGTTGGAGTAAATACCTCTTTGGTACACTAGATTAATGGATTGAACACTCCTGAACGCTTAATCTACGACAGCGATTTAGATAAATCACTAATATAGACAGTAGATGGGCTGTGTGGGTCCCTAAAATTGGAAGAAATGCGACTGACCAATTCTTCTCGTGTTATTTCAGAACATTTTTTGGCACTTGGTTCGGCGTGCATTTGTTTGGCATACGCACGGGCCCTTGTGGGCCTCATCCTGGGCCAGATGCCCACCGGTAACAGCGGCTCCTACGTCTACTCTCAACGCACCTCCATCCACTGCGCGCAGGAGCGTATGAAAAACGTGAGGATTTTTCACTCTCTCTCTCCCCTACTTGGTTGTGTTTACTAAGGCAACCTTTAATTTGATAAGTAGAGTGCTGCCTTCCGATTGGCGTGCACCTCTTCTGCCAACTGGTCATGCCAATTTGGGACATTAAGTGAAAAATCCTCTAGCATTAAGCCCGGTTCTTATCATTGGCTGAATTACTTGTCAAAATTCAGTCAATAAGTAATTTGATGGGAAGAATGTGAAGCTTTACAACTTTGCTCTGATTCCTTGCCGCTTGGCTTTTTCTACAGGCTTGAGAAGCTCAACAACTGGAACAGTGTAACGAATTTGCCTAGTTTTGCTCTCGAACAAACCTTTTCCCTCCGTGAAGCCCTTCCTTCACCTTTTGCGATTGGGGTGATAAGTGCGTTTTTCTATTTATCGGCTCGAGATTCCCACCGATCATTCCCTATTCGAAATGCCCCTTTCTTCCCCACTCGTGTCATTGGGCTGAAATGATTGACCATGACGTGGATAATGTCATTGAGTGGTGTTATCCACTGTGCAAAGAGGAATGCGCGAAAAGCGTCACTTCACTGTCCCTTGGCGAATAAGCTCCTCTTAAAGGTACGTGAAGGTTTGTACGTGCGATCCGCCTACTCAGTAGCTCCCACCACCTGTCATTTGATTTGGGTACAGGCGACTCGGTACGCTGATTTACATTGGGGTCAATTTCTCTCATCCATCTTTGAACAGTATGCTCTGCTCCTCCCACTCACCTTTTCCTTCTCCCTCCCCAGCCTCCTTCAATTGGCATTCAGCAAACTGGGAGATAAGCTCTTGCAGCCTTGAAATCGAGTTGAACTCCAGACTACATGTTTCTACATGCCATTACAGAGGGGTATTTCACAGAGAACAGGGTCTTTTGTTTTCTGCGTGGTGTTTGGGTGTTGTTTTGATGATTTTTCGCCATCTTATTGGCTCAAAGATAATTGAAGGATACTTGGTCTCTTCCCAATTTCTCAATGAGTAATACCACGCACCCTCCTTTGAACCTGAGGCGGAGTCCGTAGCTGAGGGATTCAGGATGTGGTCAGAATACTCCAGCAGTGGGGGTATTAGTGAAAAGAACTTTGAAGCCCGAAAATAACATTCTCTAGTTCAAAGTCTCCTCCTTCCTCTACGAGTTACAAACATTTCATTTCCCTCCTTCGCTTTCATTACGTAGAACTTATGTTTAATCCAAAATGGTTGACACTTCTTTCCGGGATGCTAACCGCTAGAATCTAAAATGAGATAATCGGATCCAGTTAAGGTGTTCCCTGATGTCCACTGGTGCGAAGAAAGGGCAATGCTGCACCCTTCTTGCCCTATCTCCCCGTGTCATCTCCTCGAGCTTCGAGATGGCATGCGAAACTGACAGTGGACAGTTGACAAAATAAATACTGCTCTGTTTCCTTCCTTTTTGAGGACGAAAAGGCTTTTGTAAGAATGGAATTTGGAGCAGACTTGTGTCTCTTGGGAATGCAATTCTGGGCCGGTAAGTGCCAGTAGATGGAATGAATTTTCTGTCTTCGATCAATCATTATTTGGTGTCATTCAGTAAATCAAGCATTCAGGTGGTTTTTAGGTCGAAGTCTGTCTAATCTCGCACCTCCTAGAGCATGTACTCCTCACCAGACGCATAGTGCTACATTGAGGGGAGCATAAATCAAACTAGGTCTCCGGTTAGCCCACGTACTTTTGAAGTAGGTCATCTCTATCACTCAGTATTTACAACATGCGTCCTTCCATTTCTATGTGTTGCTTTGGTAGCTCTGATTCAAATTCCACTGAAAGACAACGAGTTGGTAGTGGGGGTCCGAGTTTACGAATGGGAGTGTAATTCGATTCTCTTTACCTGACACCAAAACAGTGCATACGGCCTTTCGGGCAATTCAGTAGTATGTTGCCAAGAGTGGAATTTCATTAATCCTCCTCCTCTATTCATTTAGATCCCAAGTCCACTAAAGAGTAACGTACTAGCTATGGCCACGTACCTTGAACAAATGGTAAATCGCACCTCGCCCAAAGGTGAACAGGCTGCTTCAGCCTTCCAACTGGGCACTGCAACCTCCAGCGCCCCCTCCACGTGTGAGAGCGTACCTACGGATATCGAAATTGCGGCCAGTCTGGATGTGGTGCAATTGAATGCGCCACCCCAGGAAGCAGGAAGGCAGTTACAGGATCACCTGGTGGCGCGTATTCTCCCCACCCTGCGTTTGGTCGCTCTCTCTCTTGCTCGCTGGCGCGATAGCCTCCACATCCATGATGATGACTTTTCTGGACCTGTAGTGGCGCTCTCCCTGCCTTTTGTGGGTATACTGGCTAATCCCAAGAAGACTGAACCGGAAAAGGTGGGTTATGGTGCTTGCAAGAGATGGTGTCTCTCCGGTGTTACTCTTTAGGGGAAAGCGGGACTTATTATTACCTATTGTCAGGAGTCTGGAAGCTTCATATCTCAATTTCAGGGCCAACTGGTTAGGGAGTTCCTCGCTCTAATCGCCTTCCTTGGATTGGGTTGTCCAGACCCGTCCACTGATGAGGACCAGGATGACCCAATGCTTGGCGTCGGCCCCCTTCTTCCCTTTGTGCAGTCAGCTGCACTTCGTTCGGGTCTCACGACCCACCTTGATGGTGCAAGAGCTCTGGATGAATTGCTACAGCGATGGATCGGTCAGATTACCTCAGTGGCCGCCTTGGAGAAAGTGGACGAAAAGTCCACTGACTCAGCGACTGCGGTGGACGGCTCCACTCCCACAACCTTCTCCCCACCACCCTCTGCACCTCCACCTCCACCTTCGCGTCATGCTCTTCGACCAGTGTATCCCTTCCAACCGAGGAGTCTGCGAGGCAGTCCCTTCCTTCTTCCACAGCAGAGTGCTAGTGGAGCCGGATCTAAGGCCACTCTGTCCAATTGGGTGCGGAACTTGGGGGTATGCAAAGTTGATCTTGCCTTTGTAGTTGACACAGCTTCTTCTCTGCCTGTCGTTTGGTAGGACTCGCCTCACACCTGCCCCTCTCTTTCGTAGCCCATAATGACGATAGGGAGACAGCTCTACCCACCACGACTTATTCGACCGCCAGAGGCGTTTGACGATCTATTCAATAATCTCCAAGTTGTGAATTGTGCCACCTCAAGACACCCCTTTCAGAAGAATGTCCTCTGCCTCATCTGTGGTCAGCTGCTCTGCGACATTTGTTACCCCAATCTGTCTCAACTGCTCTTTCAGGTAGTCGTCAGGTCCATTTTTCCCTCTGTCCATTACCCTGTTCACATGTTACCTCTACCTATCTGCTCCATAGCACGCGTTTCGATGTGATGGCTTCGTCGGTGTAGCACTGGAGATAAATACCTCCTTGGTTCACGTCACGTTGGGCATGAGTTCGTGCGAGTGGGGCTCCATCTACTTGGACTCCTATGGTGAAGAAGATCTCGATTTGAAGTACGCCATTGTCCTCCTTTCCCCTCCCCCTTTGCCTCTATCTATCCTCACCTGAGCTCGCCTTGTAGACGAGGAAAGCCACTTTTCCTCAACGAGGAACGATTTGCGTTGCTGGAGAGCCAGTGGATGTCACACTCATTTCGGCATGTGCTCAAGCCCTGGCGTCACTACTAGTGAGGAACAACGGTAGCAACGCATGCACAATTAATCAGCCTTTCAACCACCACGTCACCACCGAGACACAATGAAAAAAAGAAATGAAAACAATTTACGTGCTCCCCTACCCCCTCCCCTCCCAACCTTTTGCTTTTAAAATCTGCGGAGGTAGAACTGTTTCCCCCTCCAACACAGACGTCCTCTTGCTCTTATTCTTCCATCTTTTGTGTCTGTCGTGTCTAAACGTCAATGAGTTTGTCCCTATGAGAACATCGACACATACACACACGCGTGCGCGTGACGGGGGGCGAGTGAACTTCGTCTTCTTGGTGTTGTCGATGCGCGACCTGGATCTGGCCACGTGGACAACAGAAGGGGTGGGGAGGACGGGGAGGGAGAAGTTGGAGGGACATTTTTTACTCCAAGAATTAAGTGTGGGCTGTTCTGTAGTCATTGTGCGTGCGTGTGGGCGAATCAGTGGAGTATTGTATTGTTGGCCACGGTAAAATGAAATGGCTCAGGCGTGAACCAATCGGTGCGAGGGGGTCCAGTTGGCCGACCGCCATTGGACGCCTAGTCGTCCGCGCACATCCGGTGAGGGGGGAAGATGCGGGGTTTTGTTTTCTCGCTGGCCATGATGGGGTTCATTCGATGCTGCATAAATGTGGGCATGAAGCGTCTGTTGGTCGTGAAAAGGGCAGAGGAATTGGAATCTAGTATTTTTATTTTCTTCTTCGATTGCTACTGAAATGGTAGTAAGTAGGATGGGGCCCAGGTGTTTGTATTGGCTAGTTAATGTGATGGCCGAGAGTGATTAACTTACGTCATTACTCGATGAAGCATAGGTGACTACGTTCAATAGCTGTGGTGCAGTTGCCCATGATTAATTGCATTGCGCACAAGATCACTCGGCAAGGGTGAGTGCCAACGCAGAAGGCAAAAGTAATCATTTAATGTTACAAATTTATACTCGGCGATCACAGTCACGTGTGCTTCAATCTCATCTCTCGGGACTATTTTAGATGAGCTGGATGCATTTGGAAGAGGAAGAAGTTCGCGTGATACAGACATGATAGGCTAAGCGGGATCTTTGACCTCGAAGGTAGTACCACCATCTAGGTGACATGGATATCCGTTGATAGTCGTGGACTGTAAACCCTTACGCTAATGATGAAGGGAAGATCAGGACGGAATCAGAGGTCGAAGCGGTGCATAAAAGAATCGAAATTGCTTCCATACTGATATAAATTTGGATGGAATAATGAAAAATATGATTGAGAGGGAAAAGATCATGACCATTATGTCATCTCCAACAGCTTAGAGTTATTTGGCTTTGCAGTGGCGGTGAAACCGTGGAGGTGTAGAGCGCCATATCGTCAGTAGTGTTAGGAACTTACTTCCTTAGACAATTCATTGAGTTGCGTATCACGAACCTTTCCAAATCGAATTTTTCGCACACTTTTTGGGCCATATAGACCATTAATGGCACAAAGACGGGGCCACCCAAGGAGGTTTTGGACTTTGCCCTCTGAGTGACATCAAAATACTGCACAAATGGTTGCCATGGCTCACTGTTATGTGGATGGGCACATTTGACACGCTAAATTAATGGTGCAGTCGTATGTCCATGAAAATGCGCTTGGATAGTAGATGCATGACTGATTTTTAAATCTGTATGCAATAAATCTGGGGTTTTGGATCCAGCCTCATCCTTCGTTTTCAGTTTAGAACAAATATGCTTACTTTGTAATGGTTATGAAGGTTTTAAAGCCGTTGTTTCAAAAAATGAATCGCTAATAGTTTTGCGGCTTTCTCTTCTGCCGGGAGATACTGCATTGAAGGTTCACTCAGAGACAACCGAGAGCCCCATTGTCACAGGGCAAATCGCTACATAAACCTTGGTGTCAGTCAGATGAACTTCATCTCGACCTTGTCAGGGCGATTGGCGAAGTCAACTGTCTCGTTTCAACGGAGAGAGCAACAGAGGTTCCTTCTAAGACCACAAATTCGCAACAAGTACAGTGATGGATTTCCAAACAACACGAGCTTCAGACAAAGTCTTTAAAAACAGTAAATACTGGTTCGGGTGACATTTGAGCTCTTGGAGTTACCATTTTATAGATTTTCTGAGCATCACCATTAGTACATTAAGTTGAGCACTTTATTTTTGCAATTAAATGGACCTATTGAGGTCATAGTACTTTGTTTGTTCGAACTGCCGGTTTCGGTCACTTGGGTGGCCATACCGTACTAGTCGGTTGGACGGCCTTTGGGCCGTGCCAACAGCCTCCAAACCCTCTGTTTCCAGAGTATATATTCTGCCCCAGTACTATGCCTTCTTTTACCTTAAAGGGAGTCTCGGGACGCTACAGCCTCTGTACCAAAATGCTCTTTAACGCGTCATTAATCAGCTTTAACCGATCCCATATGAAGCTCCAAACAACTCAATCTACATGAAAATGAGGAGAAAATTTAATTTAATAAAAAAGCAATGATCCCGTGGGCAAATAATCCCCACGAGGCGCATTTATTAGCCCATTAAATGGTTCCAAAAATTGGTTCAGTATCCGGATTTAGTGTCGAAAATATTATCGCGGTATCAAAGTTGCATTTCTTAAATTAAACAATGTCGCAAACTGTACAATTTAAGCCAATCAACTTCAAAGTCAAAGTATACGAATGTCAATATAGGGCACACTTGTTTATTTGTTTTCTTGCTTGTCATAACTCCTTTCACTAAACCTTATTTTTCATTTACCTTGCAGCATAAACGAAGACCAAACCAATCACTCACCTAGTCTCCAACCAATCAGGTGCTCGAGGTTACAGCGCAATTTTCAGACATTTCCTCGTGCGGATGGACCTCACTCCCTGTATGTAAGCTTCTCGGTCCATTTTCATCAATCCAGGCCCTTTTTCACTGGGAACAAGTAGAGCAGATCCTGATGAAATAATTCCGGCGCAAGTGTCTAGCGGGGATCCTACAAGAGGTCGTCAAATCGTAATTAAAATATTTTGATATATTTTTGTCACTTAGAGCTGCAATGTTAAAGGGCTTAACTATATCAACGTCTCTTTGAGTGGCAAGGATCGCAGGTATGCTTGTTTTCGTTGCAGATCTGCGTTTGAATAGTAGTCTCTGTGTGTTTTCTTTGTAGTGCGTCTTTGATTTTCCAATCCTACAGTAAGGAATTTTCTTGCTTATACCTCACTTTTGTACCTTTTAGCTACGTCACGATCATCTACAATAAAAAAATGAGGAAAATGGAAGTATCTTACAATCTGCCTGAGTTCTTATCTCCTAAGTTTGGTTCGTCTTTCATTCTTTTTTAAGTTGCCCTAGATGTCGAAGTTATTGATGACGAAGCCTCCCGTTCTTTTACTGCTGACGTAAATCGCTTCCACTTTCTGTACTCAATCCTTTAGCGTCATGCTTTAACGAAAACTTTTGGGTCGATATGGAGCAAAAAGTATCTCCGTGATGTGGATCAAATGTCAGCGCACGCCTCTTCTGTTAGCGATGCCAATGTTCTACATCGAGTCGCTCTTGGAGCAGCAGCATTGAAAAAGGATAACGAAAAAGCGGGTAAATCGCTTCATATATGGTCTTGTGCCGTCTTAATTTGAGAACTTGTACCTATTGTTTTTTATATTTGTCCTGCAGAGCAGACTGACATAAAGAGCGGTGTAAACGGTAATAAGTTGACTCAGCAGGAACTAGTGCTGCCTCCCTTTGACCAAGAAACGCGCTCTGTTGCCCAGATCTTCCCCATTCACAAAATTCTGCCCCCAGCACTTGTCTCTAGTCTAGCCAAAGAGGCAAAAGCCCTATCTGAAGCCGATGAGAGTGTGCGCAAGCAGTGGCTCACGGAAGGCACTTATCCCCGCCTCATTCTTGATCGTTTGGCTTACCTCCCGATTGACAATGCAGAATCTATGGGAATTTCAGCGCCTGGTACAAAGCGGAAGCGAAAGGCCCCGGCTAGTACCGACCAGGCCACAACAAGAATGGGAATTGCTACAAATTTGGCCCTGATTGGGCATATGTTTAAGATGTTTCAGCTGAAAGCCAGGGAGGTACAGCACCGAACACCCCTTCCCAATACTCCCCAACCTGTGGCAAACCATCTTCTAAACGAGTTTACTGTTTTTGTGTCCAAAACCGGGAGCGAGCGCTTCAAATCTAGGTAAATCCCCACCTTAACAAAGTGTGTGAATGTGCAGTAGAATGATTTCACTCTCCATTGTTTCTCTGCTAGAGTGATGACACCTATACTGCGGGAGAAGTTGATATGCCACATTTTAGTCCTTCTGCTTCATTGCGACAACTTTGCCACTGTTATTGACACTCTTCCTATCGACTTTAAAATGCCATCAACGCGGTAAGTTTTTGTACCTGTCTTCTCGCGTTTACCTGCTCTCCAATGGTGTAGAGAAAGCGTTACTACGTAGGTAATAAGTAACGTGAGACCTAATTTTTTTGCTACCGGCCCACTAATATGCTGAGCCGCGAATGGAATTGAAAGTCAACTTTATTAGCAAAGGCCTCCGCTATGACTTGGCTTGTTTTGATGACTCGGAAAAGCTGACCCTCCTCTTGTTTTATCCTTCAGCTTGAGGAAACATTTTGCCTTTATTGGGTGCTCATTCTCGAAACAGGAGGTGAGAGAGAGTAGCACCGACCAGACGGAGGGAGAGAAGCAGTACCACACGGTGGCACGCCTATCAGCCCCCCTTGTTTTCAAGGCAGCGCACACTTTTAGACGCTAATTTCCTCCGGGCTCGATTTATCGGCTTCACACTGTATCAATGCTTCTTACTCATCCCCGCCAACTGCTTTGATTGTGTAGGTATATGTATATTTATACAATAACTCATTTCCGATCACCGATTTTTCGTGCACTTGTGGTTCGAATTGTATGTGTTTGTGATGTAAGCATCTTTTTATCAGTTAAATTGGTGCGTTAGTTGATCACAACATGAGGCATTTGTTTGGCCCAAGGATCGCATCAAACGTTTACTATTATGCCCGACTAGTGTGTGTACACAGTCATCGTCCACTTCTCAGTTCAAGTGGATGTAATGCAGGCGCATTTACCTTGAGTTCTGTGATGTAGTGCTTATTTACCTATTGCCTCAATCCTGGCGCTGTAGCCTGTAGGACTGAAGGTGCAAATGTGACAAGTGTTTGGTTCAATTTAAGTGCCTCGGGTGGGAAGGGTGGGTCAAGGGTTAAAAATACTTCAAGAGAAGCATACCGTCTTAGTGGTTCACTTAGATGCACGAGCTTTTCAATCTTCGTGATGTGGCCGCAGTCTTGATGTCGCGAACGTTGACACTCGGTCCTTGCAGGCGCTGATAACGACCTTCTTGACTTGTGTGGCTTGTAATGGCTTCAGAACGGACTCGGGGTGATAAACAAATCTTAGTCCCTTGCCGCGATTGGAAGAATCACTGGAGAATAGTTAACAAGATGTTTACCCGTAGTCAGCTCTCCAATTTCCATCGCTGTACAATAGAAGCCAGTAGAGTGCAATTGACCCTAAAGCACGCGAACTTTTAGCCCCTTGAGGGCGTGATGGTCCCGTCCACATGTTCCATTTAGATGAGTGTCAATACCGTAGGCTAGGGATAAACAGTCAGATTGGTATACGGTATTGTAATCGTGACACTCGAGTTGTCTCTAGTGACTTGATGGTACGTCGAAGTTGTAGAGTTTTAGGCCTATAAGTCGGTAGCCTGAAAGTATTGCCTGTATCATTAGGAACTCACATTTTTTTGACAGCTCGTCAAGTCGCGGATCAAACTGTCCTCATAATGGTACTCACACATTTTGGATCACATGTATGATTAATGACGCAAAGGTGGAGCCACTAAAGGGAGGTTTTCGACTCTGTCCCCTAATTTGCATCTTTTTCATGTGGACAGTGCCATCTCACATAATCACAGGTCAAATCTGAATCTCCAAATTCAGTTTCAGTCTACCAATTCAACGCGGAACGAATATGACTACGTCTTGATGGACTAGAAGGGTTCTGAATCGTTGTTGCATAGGCACTGGAAATGGGATTCACTGACCCTTATCACAATCAACAGAAATCGCCACGATTGTAAGGAGTGTGTACGTCTGCCTGGGAGACGTAGTTAGTAGCGAACTCTCCGTTGTGTAGGCCAATGTCGACGCTCGTCACAACCTCAAGGATGGAAATCGGTGTGGAAAAGTGTACTCAAATTACCATCGAGAATCAACAAATTTTGGGAACAGAAAGAACTGTGGGTTCACAGCACAGTTGAGAATCAATGGCAAAAGAAAACAAATAGAACATCAAGTTCATAAATCAACTTCTTATTCATAAGAATTCATGATTACCATTAGATGGGTGAAGACAAAGATTAAGTGGGGGGAAAGAGGAGGAGGGGAAGGGCACAGCCACTAGAAGGAGATGTAATCGCTGGCAAAGATCACACCGAGGACACACGCATAGCCGGTAATCAAACCACCGATCTGAATTACAAATATTCCCAGAGATGATCCACGCTTCTTCTCCGCCTCTTCCAGTGTCTCGCGAATAGAGGGCAACTGTAATATCGAACAAACGTTGATAATGAACCACAAATTCGGTTTAACATATCTGACACCTACCATGTCCGCAAGGCTGACGTGAAGGAAGACACCAGAGGTGGCTGCAAACACATAGAGAGCACCGGAGGATACCTCGCCAATAACCAGACCGATAATAAGTCCCAGATAAGCAGTACAGGCAGAAGCAAAGTTGGCACAAATGGCCAATTTGACGGAGAAGCCAGCAGTGATGAGAACAGCAAAGTCACCTACAAGGAAGGCAAGGAGTTTAGCCCCAGCATCCTCGGTGAAGCCTCTTCAAGTTACCAAGCTCATGGGGCAGCTCCTCAAAGAGGATGCACAAACAGATGGCCACACCGACGGTGGGGCTTTCAGTGAAGCCCACTGCAATTGCCATTCCGTCCATGAAGTTGTGGACGGAGTCACCCAGAAGAATCATCCAGGCCATTGGAGCAATTTGAGCGAAATTATTGACGCTGCATTTTAGGCAACTCGATCTGTGTCGTGACGACTGCGCCACTGGTCTAGGTGTTGCTGAGTCGCCACTTTTCATAGACAATGTATTCTCCACCTAGGAGAAAGAAAATTGCTGACCATATATCAGTCCACTAAAGCCATGGATACAATTGAAGAACACCTACTTTGATTGTGGACTCTGCAGGGTCACTGGAATCGCTATTCGGTGGTTTCCTCAACTAAAATGCCCCAAAATAAACGCATGAGGTATTGACACCAGCCCAACTTTGCGTCTGGAGGTAGTAGAACTCCCACCTTGAGTAATCGTGGCAGGATGAGGAGGACATATTCGATACAGAAGAAGACGAGAAGACCAGCAGGAATACAACTTAATTTCAGAAGGTATGTACGACCCTGCCCACCGAATTCCAACGGCATATCTGCCATCCGTATTGCCTACAAACACCAAGCTACTCATTATGCCAAAGATAGTGAGGAAAAACAGGCTAGTCTAACTAAATGAGGTTGAGTTAACTCACCTCCGGAAGAAGAATCAGTAGAGCTGCAGAAAATAGAGCACTAACTGCTAAGCCCATCATATAGCTGAGTATGAGGTTGAAGAATTTTAGGCGTTTGATGGGGATACAAATAAGACCGATTAGGGAACAAAGGTTGGTAAGAGTTACTCCCAAAAATGCGAAGATAACAGCTTGAAGGGAAGAAAGAACAATCATATGAATCGGGGTGGAAATTTGGGAGAATAATGGACAACAGTTGACCGCTATTAGACGCACTTTCCCCCAAACTGAAGTGTTTTGTTGCTTTTGAGTTCACAACTTGAATTACAAATGCTTCGAAGGCGGAGTCATTGGGAGAAGAAATTGTTAAAACGCTGGTGAAATCCTCAATATTTGGAAGCTAAAACAATTGAATTCCAGGTAAGTATATGCTCGGGAATAAAAGCCGACATAAGTTGAATTCTCAAAAAGTAAAAGAAATTACATTTGGTAAAGGTATTGTGACAAGGGGATTTGCTTCATAAAGAAGACCATGTAAGGGTGTCACAGCTGCCGAATCATTCGGACTCGCGCCGGCAGCACAGCAATTCGATGCGGCGTGGATAATTAAACCCGGTTCTGCCATAACTAATAGTGGTCCGTAAAGGCTGGTGGATAGAAGGGTAGCCAGCAAGAGGACCCAAGACCAGTGTTGAAATAGACAGCATGGGGATGATGAGACCATGAGGAATGCAAATGATGATGCCATCTAGCAAAAGGTGTAAAGGTTAAGTAGTAACATAAACCGGGCTGAAAGTTTGTGGTGAGTGAAAAAGCTGGCACAAATGAAATCCCAGCTGCGTGAGTCCGCGACAACAGTGAATCAGGGAGACTGATTTCGAAGAACTCACTGTAGACCTTGAGGTGTGAAATGGGCTAGTAAAACATAAAAGCATTTTAAGCAGTACTTTGTTAAACTAAAAAATACATTTTTAGCATCTAAAACGCGTAAATTGTAATTATGCATGTCTTGTTTAAGGTCAGATATGAGAATCTTGATACAGAAACAATTAATATTTGTGCTATATTTTGCTGCTGCATTATCAATAAGGAGTAACAAAAAATTTTAATGTTTAGTGTAATACTTTATTTAAACTACCAGTTCCGATTACTTGGGTGGCTATCTTGTACTATCCGCCAGGCCGACTTCCCTTGGAATACTCTGAAGAAAAGAAGCCCTATTACTTGTGCAGACGTTAGACGTGCAATGAGGTCAAAGGCTATCAACTTGGCCTCAGAATTTGTTTGTGAGTTTACGTGGCTTATTGCTATTTTTGCCGTCCTTCAAGGCACTCCACTTAAGCAATTTTTGCTTCAGACGCTACAACTCACTCCGTTCTTCAAAAGCTATATACGAAACCGCATCAATACTTAAAAGATTTTTTGTCTTCAGGAGACACATTAGGTTATAAGCGTACCTTCTTAGACATTGTTTTACTCTGTCACAAATATCGGGATGATCTCGGACTCAGGGTTGTAAAATGCTGTGATATTCTGTTCCAGCTCGTCCTTACTCAACACAAAAGGGCTGTAATACTTATGTGAGAAGACAAATTAAACTTTTTTCGAGTTCTAGGCGCCTTCGTCTTTACAATAAAGATGTCTAGGATCATCCAACCTTTTCATAGCAAGGGTGGTAGAAGGAAAGAATCACGTACAAGTAAATCCACCAAAGAGTTACTTATTGGATAGATAAAAACAACGTATAACTGTTCACTGGGATCTTGGAAATTTAAAAAGCTGGCCTGAGGGATGGATATCGATCTTATGTAGGCACAAGTTTCATCCAAACTTTGTTATTTATAAATCAATTGACAATATATCCAACTCCTTAACTGATTATTGAGAGGTGGCTACGACCTATCTCTAAAACAGCCGCAGCATTCGACGAACCTCAACGTCCTCATAACCAGGATTGCACAAAGCGAACCAACAGAACGTCTATTTAGTCCCTTCCTGATCTCCAGTATGGACAGATTACCTGTTAAACACAGAGCTTTTTAGCCTCTTCACTACCTGGTTGCCTGTGCCTGTCAGGAGGAAAGGAGTTGTTCGTTACACTCCACCACATCCAAGGAATACTGGATAGCCGAGTTCCTTGTGTGCCCAAAGTTGGTTTAAAATGTAACTATTTGAGTACTAAAGACATCCTGAGTAGTGCAGAAGGCATAATCTTCACTCATCAAGACGCTGGAGCCATGGCGACCAATCCGGCACAGCAAAAAATATTGAAAGTATTGAACAATGTCACTTTGAAGTCCCCACACTAACTTTGCACAATCAAAACGACCTCTGCGCGCAGCAATTTCATGTCACTATCACTGGCAACAAAGGACTTAAAAAGTTACTTTTGTAGCACTAGAATAACAAGCGTTGTGCAACATACAACCTACGCCGCCGGAGTTGGATTGAACTGACTGCCATCCAGACACAGATTACACTTTTGGCTAAAAGAAGTATAACTAGCATTAAAAAGAGGTACTAAGAGACAAAATCCTAAACCCATAAACCTAATAAAGGGAGGAGAAAGAGATCCACAACTGCGTGTTGGTTTCAGAAAGCCAATCTCAGTTAAACTACTTCACCGATCCAGATGTAAAATCAGGATATTGGCAAGTGGAGGAGGGAAGGCGGCTTTGAAATGGCCAGACAGTGCCACAGTGGCCACTCACTAAACCTTAATGTAAGCCACACTTACCGGATTATTTCCAGACCATTGTCCAGTACCCCTAAGTGACTGTTTTTACATTAGTAGAGACATTCGAGAGCATAAAACCAATGTGAGGTCAGTGCTGGACCACCTACGGTATGCTGGCTTGACTCCAAACCCAAAGAAGAGCAAATTCTACAACACTCGTTCAGTTTTGTACGAATTACTGCCTCATCAGAGATAAAATCTGACCACAATCAGCTACCCAGATGGAACTCCATAGTTTCCTAGGCTTGGCAGATTACTACAGACATTTAAATTAAAGGCTTTCTCAAGAATCTCAAGGAGGAGGAAAAGCACGATGGAGTGAAGTGAAAGTTCTCCCCTGCATTAATTCTAACATTACCAAATTTGAACGTAGATGCTCGTCATTCAGGCTAAGCATTGACATAAGTGACGCAGCCGTGGGCGGCGTGCTATCACCAAGGCATTGAAAACGGAAGGAAACACGTCATCACCCACGCAATAAACAAATGAGTCAGGAGCTCACTAGTAAAGGTGATCTATTCACCATTTTAATAATACTAATTAGAGGCTTCAGATGTTACCTAAAAGCATGAAGATTCACAGTGAGAGGAGATAACCTAAAGATGATCATATTGAAAATGGCGAAGGCGATTGACTGTTCGATGCCTTGCAGAAGTGATTCGTTACATCGTCCAGCCCGTCAGCGATGAAAGCACATGGTAGGAATGGAGAGGAGTTTTGCCCTATCAAGATTAGATCCGAGCCTCAAGCGCCTAGTGGTTCCAGGACCATCAGTAGACTCGGGTCTTTACGAGCCACATGAGTAGTTGGGTTATGCAAGGGAAAAGGAAGGTACTAGATGTCTCACACTAGGGCTGCCGGTGACCTTAGCTCATACAAAATATAGCTGATCTCAGCTGTATCTGTGTTAATGGAAGGAACTGACTTTGCATCTATCGCACTCCGATCTGTGTCCATAGGTTACCGAAGAATGGATAAGGGAGTATGAATTGACATTAAGGGTTTCGGCTGTTAGTAGACTACTTCTGAGAGTCAAATTCCACCAATTTATGCAAGATCTACACCATTTCTAAAACATACATGGCATCTGGATAGTCGCTGCATAACAGACATGTAAATGGGAAGAATAGTGCCCTGATTGGACTGCTAGACACTCTTTTGGGGAATGTATAAACACAAAATTATTAAAATTTATGCCTTAGAGAGTGATCTCTCATAGAGAAGGCTGCAGTGCATAAATCAAACGGTAATTTTACCTGTTAACCTGCTAAAGTGTCAAACAAAGGCACACTAATCAATATTTTCATATTTAATCTTGAAGCAAAAACACACATTGACCCAGAGTGTTTGCTTTGATGGTTTGCAGAGGTGGGCCAAATATCCAGCATAATATGGCGAGCACGTGTCTATCAACATTTAAGAAAAAGATAAAGAAGAAGAAGAAGAAGAAAAGTTGTCACAACGTCTACTGGTAAGGAGCCTAGTACAGTTACAGAGGGTGGTCTAGCCTCTTGGTGTGCATTTCGAGTGAGGAAGGTAATTTAACTAACAAACTACCCCATCTGCTACACAGATCACCTTATACAGCCAACTACTTCCAAATAAAAAGATAAACACAGTCACAAATGGTAGATACGACAATCATCCATAAGGTGAGCATGGGGGACCGTGTTCACGGTAGTGGCTATGTTGCTCTTGCCAGGTTGTCAGGCCTTTAGCTCACGCCAACAGTCCCAGCCTCTTTCTGTTCGGTGAATGTATATGCTCTGCCCAATTACTACGCTTTCTTTTACCTTCAAAAAAGGACTCCGAACGCCATATCAGTGGCAGCAGAAAGCGAACCCGACCTTGAAAGGACTTCAATTCCGATTTTCAGCGTTAATGGCATATGCTACGAATGGAAGAATTGCTGATGTCCCATAACAGAGGGGCAGAAAATGGTGTCTCATTTGACAACTACCCCAGTCTCGTTTTTTGCAGGAAAACTATTAACATCGGAAGTGACACTAGCCATGAACCATCTGGAAAAGTTTAGTTTAGTTTAGTTTAGTTTCACAAATCTGCTCATGAACTGGTGTTCCAGCATCTGCATATGGACACACGTAATGATGAGCAGAATCATCTTCTCTAAAACTAGTATTCAATCGAATGAAACCTTAGATCTAGTACAGCTGCCAAGAGAAATTCGTAAGGCTGCGGTCAAGTATCTCCTCAGTTGCACAGGAGTTTGAAGACGGGAATGGTTGGCTCGTGTGTGTTTTCCTACAGCATTAAATACGTTGTGATGCCTGACGCGAGCGGTTTATCAAGGAGAGCACCGTGGGCAACGCTAAAAAGAAAAAAAGGGGGCTATGCGGTGCTTTGCTCGCTTGACTACCGGTTTCATTTAGAGTCACTTGGATGGCCATCTTGTCTTTCCAGTTTGGGCTGACCTCTGGATCATGCCAACAGTCATGACTCCTTTCTCTTTGCTATATATGTATATATGTATGCCCGTTCAAGTATTATGCCTTGCTTTATCTTTAAGAGAGTGTCGGGACGCTGCACCATCCATACAGTAAGCACATGGGGCTATCCAAGAGGTGAACATACCTTTTGGGCAAATATATTATATTATAGAATAGAAGGAGGCTTTAATGCCCTACAAATTAGCGCAAACATTTAAACTTTATCGTCCTAATCAAATGCAGATGTTTCGCCGTCCCCACTCGTATCTCGAACTGGGTCGAAGAGAAGCGATCTATTCTCATTTCGCTTACTTTTTATTCAAAGCAATTGGAGTACTTGTGCCTTTTAATAGAAGTTTTATGTTGCCAAAGGCATAATTAAGTAGATAAACAAGTCATTATCTAGTTTTTAAGTGTTTGAGGTAGGAGGGTGGTGTTAAAAGCTCGACCCGTTTAACATCATATGATCTGTCCAAAAATGGCAACAAATACAGTGTTAAAAATAGTTTTGTAGTTTTACACTTGTCATTCGTATACCATGGTGTAGTAGCAAAAGTGTACCGCATCATAAGACGTAACCGATAACCGAATTGCTAGCCTGAGTTATAAGCCCAAAATTTCGCTTCATAATATTAGGTTTATCACGATAGCTAATCGACCTTCTAGCTTGTTGACAATAACACAATTTAACCTAATTTTTGATGATTTTTGTTACTTGTTTTACTTCTCCATTTAATTGCACAACGCCTTTGCAAAATCCTTTTGAAACGGCCTATATGTATATATATATATAGGTGGACGGTGTGGGTTTTCACATTGATATTGAGTCATTATCCTCGTACGTTGTCTTCTACCTTTCAGTTGAAATGCACTTGCCATTGATTAAATTAAATTGCTGAGATACACCCCGCTTGTTCTGGGGTTTCACCTAGTCTTTTTTCGGGGGTCATTCTGTCATGCATAATTGATCCCTCATCTCTCCTTTTAATGCTTTAGTGCTCACTATACACATTCACACTTTATACTTCTATGTCTATTGATAGTCATTTTTACACTTCCTGATAAGGTTTGCTCAACTCTTATTCCTTGTCACATAATGGACCTAATGTGAGCATCGATGCAAGAATGCTGAAATTTACCAAGTTGTCCTAGACCGCACATAGCTTTTCTAATTATTTTTTTGTATCGATTTCAGTTTTTGGTTTTTTGTCCGCAAGTAGCTTGATTTACGATTTGCTGATGAATCTGGTTTTGAAATTGAAAATCCAGTTTTTCCTCAATGCAGATGGCTTCGACGTTCGCATCCCTGACATTTGTGGGTTCCGTTACCTCGCTTTTTCGGCATTGGGCTTCGGTGATTATCATTTTTTCACTCCTATCGACTGACAACCTTGGATACTTTGTTGCCAACGCGGGGCCAACTTTAGTACTTAATGGCCTACCTGCCTTGCCTACAGATCTTGTGCCAGACTCAATTTCACCTAATTCAAGTGCAATCGATCCAATCACAACAACAATCGTAAAAAATATTTCTTTTGATCCAGATCCACTGGTTACTGTACATTTGCAAAACGTATGTCTATTTTTTCTTGCTTATATCTTTCTAAGGCAGTAAGTGGAGCTTATAATGTTCTTATTGCCTCGCATTTTCATTTTAGCTCCCCAAAATCGAAGAAACTAAGGCACTTTTAAGAATTTTCTCGCGTAACGATTCCGCTTCCGAATATTTTGTAATCGAACTATCCAATCCACCCTCTGCAGTGCGCCGAACCCTTGCAGAAAGTAAGCATTTCTGTCTTCAGTATACGGAAGGTAGTTGGGAAGCTTACGTCCTTCTACCTTGACTTAATGTGTAGCCAAAGTGGCGATGCACAGAGGCAGGTATTCGTTGTTGGCGTCTAGGTTTGACCTCTGTTATTCCTCACTACCTTACCCTCGTTATATTTTATCATGTTCTGACTACCTTTTTTCATTTCCATGAATTAAAGGTGTGAAGTAGTATAGTCATATCATGAGGATAGTATGCATTGTTTGCATGTGTCTTGGCTAAACTCACGGTATATTCTCGAAGTGGTTATTTGGTGATTTTAGTTTGTGTGATTGCTGCACCACTAGTTTTTTTAACGGTAATGCGTCACATGCTATCGTGTTATTACTGTTTGGCTTGCATGTCAAATTGGAGGGCCTGATCGGTCATAGTTCCACTTTTAATGTCCCTGTTTTTTTTCTTCAGCGATAATCTACTCACTCTTAGCAGTTACTGTCACCAATTTTTGCGCATTGACTGGTTTTATTTGCATTCCCGTCCAACGCTCCAAGCATTTCCCCATGTTGCTCAGTTTTATGATGGCTCTGGCAATTGGGGCGCTCTTCTCTACGGCTGTTCTTGTTCTGATTCCCGAAGTAAGCAGTTTCTTTTCGATCATCGGCCACATGCAAGCTCTTGCGTTTAGCAATGTGAACCAATGTGTCAAAATTCGCATTCCAGGCACTAAAAATGATTGATATGCCACGGGAATTCGGCGGTCAGGGTCGTACCTACCTTTACAAATTCATTTGTGTGCCGGTTGGTACGCTCTTCTTCTTCTTAGTGGAATACATCCTCTTGATCCTGCCTCGACTTTTGCGGGTGCGTGTATGCTCGCTTTGGCCCCCGTCTTGCATTTGAGTGATCAGTTAATTATTCATTGGCGTTAGTTAAAACTTGACCATGCAAATTAAGCATTATGGCACCTGTATACATGTTGTGTAAATGGGTCCTGCTTTATTGTGTCTGACAGATTGGCTCGTTTAAATTTGGGAAGTAAATAGTATTGCTAGTGCGATACATAACAGTAACTAGTCGGTGTAGTAAATGCATCAAAATCATTCTTTTAATTATAGTGGAAAGTATCTTCGGGCAGTGACAAATCATTTGACGGAACGGAAATCGCGGATACGAAGAATTGGGGTGAAAACCCCAATTCTCTGAAGCAGGGATCGCCTAATGTGAGGTTATTTCAATTTTAAACACCCTTCTTAGAAGTTGGACACTTCGTTTAGTCGGTTATTTCATTACAGGCCGAGCTCTCGGTAGAGATCGCTGAAACATTGGATGACGGTGATTCGGGTTCCACTGACAGCATCTACGTGCCACAAAATTCAGTAGTCGCGCCACACCGGCGCTGTTGCCTCCGGTTTAGTCGCGAAAAGTTTTCCAAAATCGCTCCAGTTGCATGGATGATTCTCTTCGGTGATGGATTTCACAACTTCATGGATGGGATGACCATTGGAGTGGGTTTCACGGAGAGTCCGACAATCGGTATTGCTCTTACTCTTAGCATAATCTTTGAAGAGTTGCCCAGTGAACTCGGTGAGTGATTTTGCTTGTAAACCTGTCTCACTTCCTGTTCTTTGGCTGGTATTATTAACGAGAGATGGCCTGACTGCAGGTGACTTTGCAATCCTCATCTCCTCCGGATTTTCCATCAAAGGAGCCGTTTGTGCCAACTTCATTTCTGCTTGCACTACTTATCCTGGTCTACTCGTCGGTCTGATAATCGGCGAGGTATCTGCCGGAGCACTCTACGTCTTCGCCATCACCGCCGGCTTCTTCCTCTACATCAGTCTTGCCGACATGGTATGTTTGCACTTCCGTTTTTCATGAAGTTTATGTCAGACGTTTTGTTTGCTTTTCGTACGAGGAGGCGATGGGCTGAATGTGCAGGTCAATTTTGTGTACAAGAGTTTAGGAGCTGGATTAGTCAGTTCCTTGTCCAGGTTGCTTTCTATCTGGAGAGGGTGAGAGAGATTACGCCTACTGCGTTGCTACCACGTCAAATGCGTGTGCCCATGTGTGTGTGCCGTAAGGACGATTGTGTATTGTGACATGGATAATGTTTACGCGCTGCTGCGTCACTTGTTCATCCGTGCGCGAACAACTTCTTTTTGGTAAAAATCTCTCTCTCGTCCGCCTAGATGCCAAATCTTCGAGATGGTTTGGAGGAAATGGAGGGTAAGAATGAGAATTCCTTCTACCTCTTCCTCATTCAACTCACCGGTCTGATCTCAGGGTTCGCGTGTGTCTTGAGTATCAACCTAATCAGTGACTTGATCACACTGTAGTCCCCAACAAAGCAGTGTTTACCCAGTTTACTCCTATCCCCCACACCTTCCTCCTCTACACTTAATATCCCTCCTTGTTCCCCACTTTAAATGATTAATTATTCGTTTGAAGAAATGTATTTTTCGCATTGAAGAATTTTTACAATAAGTCAACACTTTTTTGGGGTCAAAATGGCTAGTTTGGTGGCTGAAATGATTTCCTGCTGAGTGGTGGTAGTAGTAGTAGTAGTAGTGGTGGGCTTTCGACTTGCCCTGGCATTTTGGGAAGGGACACGTTGGCATGTTTTCCCGTGTGTGTGTGTGTGTGTCCGGAATCGCTGTCAAGTGTAACGCATGGCAACGGATGCTTACTTTCAAGACAAGTCTCGCCTTTCACAGCGTGGCTGTTTAGGCACTTGAGGCAGAAACGTTAATTTGCCGTGTGACGATTGGGGGGGGGGGGAGGGGAGAGTGGCAACGCGGGTAGTCTGAGGCCGGACAGAAGGGCATTTTGACTACCGGTGATCTACGGTGCTGCCAAAACAAATTTTTAAGTGTTTCTGCGCCACTGTGAGCCACATCCAAGCTTCTGGTAGCCAAGGCGGGGGGAGGCGAGAGGGACGCACAGGCGGACGGATGAGCAGCTTGACATCTTGAATTGGCAACTTCTCGCGGCCAAAAACCCACCACTCCCTAGCTGTCCTCACCTTATAAGGCCTCACATCCACAGTTTTTTAGCCGAGGCCAAGGCCAACGATTTGGCTTCATATACACCCACAACAAAGCATTTGACAGCACCGCATTCATCTTTGTTTAAACTTAATCTAAGCAGTAGGACGTTGGAATCGATGTTTGGGTCAAAATGTGATGTTTCCACCTGACATGTAAGTTATCGTCCATTCCCGTTGTCCAAGCTAGCGGTGACCAGAAATGTTGCTAACGCGTCTTGCGAATGGGAGCATTAAGACACTAAACCAGTGTCATCATTTCGAGGCTCGATCTGTGGTCTGTGACATACAACCGACCTGTCGCTTAATACTGGGCGTTCAGACAGAGAGATCACCGAAGACTGAATCACTCATTCGTTCTGACGAAGATCCCGCTGATTTGACTGTCTTCTGCCACATAGGAGAGGACTACGAGCGAAAAAATTCAAACCATTTTAAAAATTGCGTGGATCTTGTTAGGTGCTCTTTCTTTGAAGGCATCATCAAGCCCTGCTTATGACGTCGACGCCACCAGTCGCCCACTCCGCCTATTCACCGTCAATGAACCCGACTCAAGAAGGCGGGAACGACAAAACACTACGCCCCAGTTTCCCCCTCAAGAAAGGTGAGATGCCCTAACTCCTTCAACCAAAGTTATGCGACGTAAAAAAAAGACCATTTATTTAAGGGTGGGAGCCTCCCAAGACCTATGTGGCAAAAATGATTGCACAACGATGAGTGTTGGCCTCAAGATTTCTTGATGCATCTTGGAGAGTGCCAAATACGTTCGCAAGATCATCTCCTTTCTTTTCTCACTTTGCGTCTAGCAGTGATAAGTGCATTTCTGTGCGTTGTGCAATAGGTGTGCGCCTTGAAGACAACGGACCATTGACCACGACTACTGGTTGGCAAGCCAACCTTCCCCAGTCATTGCCGTCAGAGGAGAGAAAGGAGGAGTCAATTGAGAAAGCCATTTAAATAAAAGGCAGTGAAGGCGTAAATGATGCGAATGCAAATCCTTCTGAAGAATACGTGATGACACTCGAAGTGTTGCTGCCACAATGGAGTGAGATCTGTGATGAACAGGTTATTACTGGTATTCAAATGTTCCATGGGTTATTGTTTAAACCGCGATGAAGCACCGATGAATATGGAGGGGGAAGGATGGCAGCCAGTCGCACTGTCCTCCTTGGCAGCTAGGAAACCCGCGAAACCCGTACAGCCTTAAAAAAGGGCAGTTTAAAGCGATAACTACCAAGACTCCGCCACGACCATCGGCTCTTGCAACGAGAATGTAGCGAATACCATGTGAAACGCACTCTTGGCGCCAGGCAAGAGCAGCGCCTACAGACACTTTGGTTTAACAACTAGTGGTTACGTCCACAAGTTGGAGTGTTTCGCCTCCCAAAAACGTTTTTGCACAAAGCCTAGGGCAGATGTTTTTAAGGTCTTTTTAGAGAGTTTTGTGATTGTTCCCACAATACAGCTAATTTGAAGGGCTCAGAGATAGGCGAAAGCGTTTCTTCTCGCAAAAAAAGAAAAACAAACCATTACTACTGTTGAAATTATTTGTCGCAGATAGTTAGCTTCTCAATCCCCTACTTTGATGTCAACGGGTAGAGCATAATTGTTGGTACCACAAAAAGATACATGGGACTTCTTTTATTTTTTTTCTTTACATCAAAGCTATGCTAATATACACCTTCCCAACCTTTTAGTTCAATTTTAAGTAACGATACACTTTACATTTTGTTTACTTTAAGTAAAGTTTGCCTTCTCTTAGAAATAACTGCAATGACCTACAGGTGGATTGGTGGGACGTGGTTACCGACGTCGTCACAACATGATTGGTTAAGGTTAGATTTTTAAATTAAATCTCTTTTGCTATTTGACACTCAATGCAGTGAAATTTTGTCCACGTAGGACCTTGATGGATAAATTTGGCGGCATTAGAAAAAGTAGTGTCATTTTTTCGTGGCACGGTGGCAATGTTGGATAGGAGAAGCAGTGCGATATTGTCATCCAGGTGGTGGTATAAGTGACCAACAAATAAAACACCATGAGAATGTGTAAACAAAGATTCAACGGGAACATTTTGTCCAGAACAAGTAAGAAGGGGTTTTTTTTTTCGGCACGATTTGCAAAGAGTGCCACGAGGGTGCACTGCTTGTTGAACAGGCGGTGCGTCAATAAATCAGTTTGAACGGACAGGATGATGGCATTGACGCTAAGCAAACCGCCTTTCTATTGTTTTGCCAACATTTTTGTGTAAATGAGGTGTTTTCTAACCACGAATCCTCACCTTCTTAAAGAGGATATCACTCGTGCGTGTTATGCGAAATCAGAAGTCCAAAAATCCCTTTCTTTTCCAATGTACGCCCTGTAGCGAATGCATAACATTGCGTGTTGTTTATATGCGCAAGTGGTGGCACATCAATCCACTGGTTCTGTTACTGTTCTCTGCACCATCGTTTCCCCCTTAGACCGAACTCGCAACCCACACAACGTCATTTGAAACTGACAGGTGTGAGTAGAGGTGGCCTGCTTTTCGGCAACATTCTGTCGTCATTACAACGCTGGAGAAATTAGTTTCTCGCCCGATTCGCTGTGAGGCATTTGAAGAAAATTCCAACAACAACAGTGTAGAGAAAGCTCTAATCTTCACAATGTGGAAGTCATCACAAACGCATTCGTTGGCTTTATCGTCATAACATTCATCAGAGAAGGGAAGATGTTGATTGATACCAAGTCAACATTCCATGCGTACCACATCCAGTGGCGGATGACTGCATGGTTTGAAGACTCCCAATTTGTCCATAACTTCTTTCACGTCATGGAATTACGTGGTCGTTTTTAGTCACTGTGGCCACTGGATTTTTTCCTGACCAACTGGTAAACTGATTTGAATTGAAGTGAATGAGTGGAATGACTGATTGATTGACCGACGGAGTTGTGACAAGACACGTTTTCCGTCTTCTGCATTAGGAGGCACATTGGACATCGGTAAGTGCTTCACTCTTGTACACTGCCTATGGCACACATTGCTTCGCATCCACCATCCCTTCGGGACTATGCTATGTCCTGTGTACCTGTATGTAGGTTTGTGGAGCAATTAGGATGCAACGACTGGTCATGTAGCCATCCACTTTTCCAGGCCAAACAATTGTGGTTGGGATCCGCCCTTCCTCTTCCACCCTAAGGTTTGTTCTAAAAACGTCTTTCTGCCCCTCGATGATTTTCATACCACAAAAGCTATCTGTGAGAAGATTTTCACTTTACGTGGGATATGATTGAAAGAAGTGAAGAAGAGATGAGGATCGCAGTAGGGGAGTGAGAGGGAATTCTGCCTCTTCCTCATCCTTTGCAACTTGTTTGATAGGAAAGGTTGGCAGGAATTGAGATGGCCAGAATTAGGTTCCCTCCTTGACTTTTTGCCATCCCGATGGATCGTCTATTACATGTGGTGTTGTCGACAGTGGTTGGTGGCTTCACGGAATTCTCAATTCTGGGGTTCTATGTCTACCAGGTGTAAAGGCCTCTCAAATACCTGCTCAAATCTATCCATAAATATACCGGACAATGAGATGAGATTCTGACACCTCACGGAAAAGACCAGTTCGAAACTGAGGAAAGCGAATGGTCACGTTGGTGATCTGAGTTTTCGACGCGTAGTCATTTTTGCCTCTCTCACCGCTCGTTTTGAGGTCATACTGACTGTCTGCAATACAGTTCGGCGGAACCACCGCCCATAGATGGCTAAAGACTCCACTTTGTATCCACAACTCCGATTTTGATCTTCAAGTGATTCCATGTGATGGATGACGTAAAGGTGTGGTCACCGACACGACTGTAAGTTAATCCATTCATCCTTATTAACATTCAAACACCCCATCGTGTGAGCGAGTTTTGTAGAGGCCATCTACATAATTTGTCTCTCAAGCCTGTCCTGGTAACTTAGCCAACCAACTCCTATGGAAAATTTATTCTCTTCTCCATTGTAGCATTCAAATAACCCCAGAGTGCTAGTTGTGTATTTTTGGCAAGAGAGAGAGAGAGAGAGCGAACAACAAACTTGCGTGTGAAGTCACAACACCCAAGCCTCTAAGGTGGGACACACAAGAACTAATTCAACCTCACCGTGAGTTTTAAATGGAACATTAATTAATTCACCGATTACAGTGGAAGAGGAAAGAGTCTGGGTAGTCAAAGTATTACATCCCTTGGTGTTACCGATCATCACTTATAAAAGTGGCTAGAAGTGGAACACTAATGAATTCTTCTAAGCAAGACCCATTGTGGTGTGAAAACAAAAAAAAATGAGGCAGGCTATCATTTGTTGTAGTCAATATCATCGTTGGACGACTCATGAGGATGAGACGAGACGGAATGGAGGAATATGCCTGATCTGACTGATTTCCACGTGAGTTTGGGTCCATGTGGATGGAAAGTTCTAACCCGTATACGGTTGTATGCAAGCACGATGAGAAAGTCAGTTCACTGGTTAATCACCCTTTACTAGGGTTGGCAGTAATTTCCCTCCTTTTCAAATTCGCTAATCCTACAGTCTTAGCGAAATCTGATGGTTGCGACTTGAGGCGATCTGCCATGCGACGACAGCCCAAAGTGACCCTTCAAGGAAGGCTAAAGTGTCACATTGAAGAAGATTCTCCACTCTTTAAAATGAAGAATTACCTGCCGTCCTTGATAGAGCTTATTCAAGATCATTGCTTGACGTCAAGAAAGAAGGAGCGTAATTGTGGCAATTGTGGTCCATGCAAACCACAGTCAGTGGTGGATCACCACATAAATTGAAGGCTGTCACTTAGTCTTGTACTTTTTAACGTCACCACGGTTACTAGGTTGTTTCCTGATCATTTAGTAAACTGATTTGAATGCATTGAATGAAGATCTGACTTACTGATGGAAGAAGTTGTGATGAGAGGTAACTTTTGTCTTCCTTAATCAACAGCACATTGAACAATGGCAAATGCTCAAATTTCTACCACATCGAACGCTTATTGCTTAATTTTACTACTCACTACAGACACAATGTTTAAATAAGTAATCCTCACTTTTCAGAGGCCAAGTACTTGGAGTTGTTCGCCAAAAGCCTCACCGTTCCCCTTTCCTCCCTCTTCGCCTTTATGAGGACCTGGGGGGTGTGGTTATATGGTATTTTTATACCCCAAAGATCCCCCTTACTAGGCAATCCTCACTTCATTTGGGATAGAAAGGAGGAAGAGGGAGGAAATGAAGGAGTGAAGGATGAAGAAATGGTAAGCTGGAAGAAGGGTGGTAATAATTCCTCTTCCTCTCTTTTATCACCTCCTCCTTAGCCGACTTTTTGCCTTGCATTGATGATATTTCTCCCATCAGTTTTCATCTCTCTTTGGCATTGGCGTCAGCCAACTAAATAACATCCAAATAGCATGAATAAAAGAGCAGCCAGATTTATAAAGGAATAACTGGATGCATGCGAAATGGATGGATGGAGAGGTAAATAGATAATGATAGTGAATGGATGCAGCATAAATGGATACGAACTAAAATAGACTGACAAATGAGTAGTTTGATAGATGGGTGGATGATGAGGACAGCTCACGACTTTGTCATTACTGTGACTTCGCCTTTCAGGAACACCAATAACACGGCATACTTGTCAAATTTCTGATGAGAGTAATCACACTACGTTGTGAGAAGTCTCTTTGCAAGCTTCAAGGCTTACCCACACGCACACCTCTACACACAATAAAGGAAACTTTTTCTCTCGAGAAGGTATCGAATTTGCCATACATTCAATCCTTCCAATGTGGTAACTTGATACTTACCCATTCACACAGAGTTAACCTCTTGAGGTATTTGATTCTTATGGGTTTAGCACCTCTGCCTTGACGATCTGATTCTCCGATTGCACCCACAGTCTTCCTTTTCCATGGTATGAGCCGAGTCTCGAGGCGTAGCGCCACACTGAATCCTTCTACAAATTTGCTGACATGCTGGATGCAAATGTTTTCGTAGGCACAATTTCTACCTATACATTCGAGCTTTCGACTGTCATATTAAGGGTTGACCTGTAGCACCGGTGGTTGTAAAATAAAAACTGGACACATTGTTATTTACATAAATAAGGAAAAAAAGTGCTTCTGCTAAATCCATTCGAGTGGATGGAAGGCGGTTTACAAGGGGTCCACTAGGCCTCTTGACACTTGGAAGAAGTGGTGGCAACGTCGTAGCTGTTTAAACAAACAAGTGAAGTATCTGGTAGAATCCATGATCCACAGACCATTGCACAACGAATTGTAATAATAATTGAATATTTTGCCAATCAAAGACGGTAAAAGCAATGCGAAATTGATCACTCGATGTTATGTAATACGCGTGAGTGGAGAACGATGAGAATGGACTGGTGAGGTGAAGGCCGGCCGTACTCCAGCCTGACCTATCCATCCTGTGCCCCACTCGAGTAACAGGTATGACAGTCGCCCATGTCTCTATCGAAAAGGTGGAAGAATCTAGAGTTGCTATCTGATTTTGCGTAAATGACTGCCATGAGAAAGTGGAAGTTTGATTTATCGTTGGACTTTGGCCTGATCGAGTGCGATTCACTGCCTAATCACCTACGGTGTGCACATGTCGACATAAACATGCAGATCTGGTGGAAAAAGGAGCAAAAAACCAAAGAAAACATGCTTTGAGCCCTGGAGTTGCACCACAAGCTCTAAATCCTTTTTGAAGTCGCGTTATGGCAGGTACATCAAACACCTCAGGTCAGTTTGGTTCAAGTTCATTAACTTGCCATTAATTGGCATGGCTTTAGATTTTACAGTGCTAAATTATCCCCAAATTATCCTTGAGATTGTCTCTCTCCTATAAGACGCCTCTACCGAGGTCATATTTGTAATTGGGGCGGCGGGATTTGTGAAATACTGTAAAACGTGTAGACAAAAGACTTTAAGTGAAGTTAACACTGAATATCAAGTGACCGTCAAGTTAGCCTATTAGAGCAGCCCAAAAACCTTTGTAACACCTTAATTGTACGATCAAGTTAAGTTTCAGTAAACACTCACAAGGTTTACAGGGTGTGTAAACAACACCCAGAAGACGCCTCTCTGAGGTCGTCAAAGTCAGGTTCAATAAAGTCTTGTACTAATGAAAGGGTAAAAAGTGAAAAGTGTTGGTGGTGTTAATAAGTGGGTAACAAACCTACGCAAAAGTGCCTGAAGTTGGAGGAGGAAGAAATGCATCCAGGGGCTAGCACGAGGCAGGACAGTGACCGCAGGACTGATCCGATGGTGGTGCCTGCCAGGTGACCTCATACTTACTGCTCCGTCTTCAATTACCTGGTTCAGAAGGAATGAGAGGTGAAGGTGTTTATTTGTGCTGAGGTCGAATTGTGTAAACACGAGGGTTAGACGACTCTTGTGCATTCGCCTGAAAAAGGAGGTCATGAGCGTGGCAGTGAAACCACCTGCGTCACAGTGATTGGGTCGGTTTGACCTCTGAGAGCTTAGTCAAATGCATAGTGCAAATGCAGCACACAAACCTATGCTGTGCTACAGCCAGTGCGCGGGGTGGATTTACACCTCCCACAATTGACGTCCGCTGTCAGCCTTTTCATCTTGTGGGCGTAAGATGTTTATAGTAAGAAAAACAAATGCACCACTAATTAGTAACTGCGTGTTGGATGGATTATCTATGAAGTCGACTAAGAGTCACGTTGCAAGGGGATTTCGCTGGTTACTTAAGGGTGAGCTGTCAATCGAACGGCGGACAACTTGAGAGGAAGTAAAACAAGAGATGAAAGACAAATTATTCAATATCATTGATTTTCGAAAAAGCAGGTTCCGTTAAATAACCTTCCAAGAACCACCTTGATTGTCGATGATTGCCAATATGAAGGAGTTTGTAATTTTCACGACAAATTAAAATAATGAAAGGCGTCATGCCCAAATTGCAAGCATAGTAACATATCTTCTTCCTTTTATTGGAGAACTTTCTTTAAATACGAAGAGAAAACTAATTATCCGTTTTACTTAATCAATTCAAATGGAAGTGCAATGATGGTGTGGGAAGTCCTTCCTTCTTGTGTGAATGAATTTGCACTTCAATGCTAAAAAATCACAACTACTGTGTTCGACTCGCAACTCTAACAAGACAAGTGGAAAAGGACGAAGATTTTGGTGAGAGTAATGAGGTTAAGACTTTTATAAGTACATTTTGAAGGAAGAGGTTAAAGGCAGTCGTTTTGGTGAACAGACGATAAGTAGAAGAATAGCGAGGCGAGAGCGATTATGAATACATCGTCGTCTTCCATACCTCAAGCACTCCTATACTCCTTCACTACCAATGAGACGCATTGATCAGTTTCATTGTGTATTTTTCGTGAAGCCTCTCCTGGGACTATTAGTGGAAGGTGAAACAGATTGGATGACAGGTTTGCCAGGCCTGGGTACAGTCATTGTGATTGGCAACGGTGAAGTAAAAGAGGGAACAATCCAATGAAAAGAAATCATTTAGAGCGAGCTGACTCCGTGCCGTGGTGACGTGTGCCTACCTCGCCTTATTTAGTACCATAACCAACCTTGGTTTAGAGCAACGAAACAATTAATCTAGTGAAATGATGGCAAAATAAGGTCATTTTTTAATTGGTACTGACAGAAATTGCCAATGAGTGTTGCTCTATCCTCTTGTTTATTAAGAGGGTAAGGATGGCGTGAATGCTGGAAATCCTGCTGAAAATATTTCAGTAGAACTTAGCCCATTGTCTGCAAATTGGATCCATAAATGCAAAAGTGGGCAGTGAAGCACACCTTCAGCCCATGCCGTCAAAACAACCCTCAAACTTTGTTGTTAGTAACAATCTTTCATTACCAGTATGGCTTATTTCACGTCTAGAGAGGGCTTGAGGTGATTAGGAAAGGAAGGCAAGAAATAACAAACGACAGCTTAGAGGCCTAACGTCCGGATACTCCGGAGACTCTGACTCAGACCTCAGTCCCCATAAATAGGTCCATCATTTTAGCAATTTTCCACGTTTATTTGAATGAAAGCTAGATACACAAATAGATGGACAGACATGGGGTGGACAAATGGGCGGACGAATGGAGGGTTGGAAAAAGTCATGAACAGGCAGTCAGATGAATCGCTGATGAATTGAAGATGAATCGCTGATGAATTGATAGGCAGATAGATAGACAATCCATCCCAATTTTAAAACTTCCTCGACTTCCATTGCCAAGGCGTTTCATACTACTACTCTACCCCAGTAGTGGACTGCTCCGCGTAGGTGAATTCTCACTGGCTTTAAAAGAGCATCCTCATTCATTTCTTTTTCCACATCCCAAGGATCTTTTTACACACCAAAAGTGTTTGCGGTGGAAGAGCTATCCACCCATCTGTTACCTCAATCAAGCCATCCATCTCAACTGCCAATATGGCATCGACAAACTGTTCGGCAGAGCTGATAAGTAGAAACGGACTACATTCTTCTTCTTCGGTGGTCATCCCGTTGTAAGTAGCCGCCGGCACCGTCGTCTGTAGTAGACGTCTATGTCATGAAGAGGGCTAAAGGACAATCGACTGCTGTCACTCGAGATCGGATGCAGAGTCCTCTCCGAGGACGTAACAAGTCACAACATCGTGGGAGAGGATCCGCCAATAACCAACGCAGACGCCGAGATCGAGGGTTCGCAGAATTAAACGCAGGTTTAAACAAAAATAAAAGCAGACCTTATTATATAACTACCGCCTTACACTTTATTTCTCTCATTCAAGCGCGGACATATTTATTAATTGCATAAAAATCAGGGTTATCGAGGTTTACTCTCCCCTTAAATTTATTTTCCAACTATTACTAATTATGTTTTAGTATTGTCACTTGGCTTTAATTTTTATGTCTTATTGCCGTCAATCTGGATGACTTTGCCTGTTGTGAAAAAATTCTTCAATTCTTACATAAGTTGTGTATGAACATTTCTTAATTTTTCCGAGGATCATGCAAAAGAATTCCGCATGTGTTGAACCAACAGATAGCTTATTTATCAAACATCCACGGATCCGAACAAATCGAATATGCTGTAAGAGAACGCATGACTGGTGCACAGAAAAGTTGGAAGGCTTCTCGCATGCTCCAAAAGCCCTGCCGCCGAGTGAAGCTACGAACCGTAAAGGCTCAAGTGCTCGAACAGCTCAATACAAAATTAGACAAAGCATCGAAATGGTAAACATCGCCTGTGATTTCCGTCAATACCTTTGACTTCTGCCTCGCGGGGGCCTGTAAATTTCAAACCATTACAAATGCTGTCTGGTTTGTAAGGCACACTTCATTGTCCTCTTTAAATGGTTGTGGAACTTGGGAGACGTAATTTGACCTGGCCAGTTTTTATCCACTAAATCTCCCTCACCGGTGCTGAATGCTCACTTCTTTGACCCGGTGTCTTTCCTTCCTAATTAGGCCGCATTCTATCAAACTTTTAAAAACCCGGAGATTCAATTATCTGAAGAATAATATTAGAATTTGGCTGTATTTGAGGGAGAAAGGGAACACAGCACCCCATCTAGCCAGATTTGAAGAGTAGGATTGCAACCTGACCCATGTAAAAGTAGATAAAGTGTTTTGTCTCATGCGTCACATAGCTAAAAGGTAAGATTTAAGACAAGATTAAGTTTTAAATCACTAAAATAAGGCGCAGGTGGAAAACTAGAGTTCATCTTACCTGCCAAAATTGCGACCAACAATACAATGCCAGGTTGGACTGTACATCTTGTCAAATTCCTTCTTTATGTAGGCCGCGATGTCCTTCTCAATGTTATACCTTTCCATGGCTTCACGAGCACAGTCAACAGCACGTTGTTGCATCTCCTCCGTCATGTCAGCATTCTTGACAACGGCCTTACCCGCCTCCATGCTATCAGCTTTCTGTTGTTGCCTCTTCTTGGGTCTGGCATTGTGAGGTTAGACGCGACCTTATATACTCCGGTGTGATGACTCTGTCTTCAGTAGCCTGGCCTCAGTCGCCTCAAACACCAACACCTCATGTGCTCCACACAAGTGATTGCAAGGTGTGCATGGACCTCAGTTTACCCAATGAACCCGCTTTTTCTCCTCTCTAAATCGCCTCACAGAATATGGCTTCCAAATTACAATGTAATCTAAAACCAAAGACTGGAGGGAGATTTCCACCCCAGAACTGCTAGGATTAATTTGGCAAGGTCTTAGGCGTGTTTAGACAAGGCCAGGCTCCTCAAAATCCTGACTGGGTGGTGACAGTTATTTGTCATTTACATCAGGACTGATTGGATGGGTGAGTTAATTTTAGCAAATAATTCCCTCAGCAGACATTACATGACTACTAGAGCCCGATCTCAAGGTAAATGAGTAAGAGTTCACAAAACACTTCATTTATACACATTTGCCACATTTGGACTGATACCTGGCTATCCCAAGACCCTCGAACATGGCCATTCACCCCACCCTCCGTTTGTGTGGCCACGCGAACAACTGGACGTTGCTCTCCTTCCAGTTTTTATTGCCCCTTCTTGGGGTCCGATTTAATAAATCATGTCGAACCTTAGTAACCCCAAGTGTTAGACATTGTGGAGACAGGCAATCCAAATCTCTAGATGCTAGGATTTCAACCAACACCTTGACACCCTCCTCCCCTTCCCGCTTACCACCCTCCAATCATCCCACCCAAAATAAACTCCCATTCGCTTTATCACAAAAAATTAGGCTCTGGGAAAACTGAAACCGCAATAACAAAGCAATCACTCCTCTTCTCCTCCTTCTTCCACCCTTCAGCCAGCTTTGAAGAGGAGAACGGATAGGTGACCCAGCATGAAGTAGATAAAGTGTCTCGCCTCATAGGTGACATAGCTACAACAAAGAGGAGGGTGGAAAAATAAAACGAAAGGAAGGGAAAGGCTTACCTACCTGCCATAATTTTGACCCACAATGCAATGCCAGGTGTGGGAGTACTTGCGGTCAAACTCGGCCTTTATGTAGGTGGCGATGTCTCGTTCAACAACATTCCTACTCAACGCTTCTTTGGCCACGTCTACAGCATCCTGTTGCATGACATCAGACATATCGACACTCTTAATGACCGCCTTGTTGTAAGCCTCCATGACTACTGTGCCCTCACCCACCTTACGAGCTAAAGGTTAAGTATTTATATGTGGGAAGACGCACTGCCTCGTTGGGTAAAATGAGTGTTCCACAATCATAAAGCACGTATTTTATGATCCCAGTACGAGAGTTTTTTAGCGTTTTAAGTTGCTTTTTTTTTGGTTGCAAATAAGCGTTCCCTAGCACTTCCATCCTAGCCAATAAGATTTCACCTATAAGGTCATAGTGTCGCAACCCTCAGTGAAATTTGGATCAATCGTTTAAGGTCACCGCAGACAAAGACCTTGAAGTAGCGCTTCCATTCGTTCAGTCTAGCGGTGATGCCACATGCAGTCCAGACAACGATAAAGACTACGACGCCTCCCTGATGCAATCTGTGGTGAAAAAATCACTTCGCCGGTCCCTACAGATGGTGGCTTTGGCAAAGTCAACTGTAACAGCCATTTGATTGCTGAGGGAATTCTAAGCATGTGGCATAAAACTTCTAAACAAAGCACAATCGGCTTGTCCTATGGCGACCAGGTCTACCTGGCAGATTTCTCTAGGTCAGAGCATTTCCAAGTAAGTTTCCACGCCTTCAAAGGGCATTGGTTGGCTGCGGCTGCTGGCGCCTGAGACGATTCATCCCTCCAACGCATAAAATCCCACTCTAAAAGGCAAACAAACTCTCCTTATTGTGTATTTTGATGCAATTTTACTTTGAATGACAGCCTACGGCTTTCTGACTCAGTAATCTTGCCTTCTCAATATTGACAGAGCATTTTACCTTCAAATAAATGATAATAAAGTTTGTAAAGACAATAAAAAGGTAAATACAGCCTTCTAGTGTTGTGCGCGTTTCGAGCACTTCGTTTAGCCAGAAGTTCGGGGTAGTTGAAACGCCTTCAACGTGAATTCGGGGGGCGAATCCTGTGAAATGAATGTATACAAGTCAACTATTCCGTTTCAACAACTCAATTTTTACCTTAAGCAGGGAATTGGACGAATGCGGAGAGATAGGCGGATGGTAAGAAATGGATATGTGTCAGCCTATTGGATAGGGCGCCATAGAAAATGATAGAATTGAATCTTTTTTTCCTTCAGAAAAGAGAGTGGATACTGGTGTAATGGCAAGAAAGTTCTATTCCTTCGAGACGACACAGCGCATCGCATGCCTTAGTTGAGGGTAGAATAGGATAAAATAGAGTGGGAGGTAGCTCCTCCGTAGTCCGCTGATACGGCTTCTCCAAGCCCAAAGTGGACATAGACATGATGTCTCGGCCTGAGTACTGGACAGTCGTATAGTAGCATAGAAGATGGAGGAGCGAGATTATGGGAAAAGAACTGTGATATGTAGATGGACAGACGGATGGATGGATGAATACAGAATGGATAAGTAGATGGTTGGATTCAGGATAGATGGATTGATGTGGATGGATCCGGGATGGGTAAATGGGTAGATATTGATGAATTCGGGGTGGAACATTGGGTCCGGAACTGACTAATGGTTTCGAAGTGGATAAAAACGGCAGGATTGGATGGATAGGGGATAGGTGTATGGATGGATACAGAATGGAGAGATATATGATGGTTAAAGGATGGACAATGGTAGGTACCTCGTGTCATGCTGGTTTGTAATAGCATTTGCAACAAAGATAAAGGCATTTTGGAAAGTTCTGAGCATTTATTCACCTTTTGTTATCAAAAAAAACCATCCAAACTTCATTCGCAAATTCACGTACCTTTCGCTCCTGATTAGCCGACGCAGCGTCTGTAGAGTGTTTTGCCACTTTCCAACCGAAAGCATTCACTTCTTTTAAAGGATGCAACTGAATTAGTGGAATTGAATATCAAACGTCTCACCTAGAAGAAAAATTAAATTGGCTTAATTTGCATAACTTAATTGGAAGACGATTGAGAATGGATGGAAAACTGTGTGTCTCGGCGACGCTTAGCACGGACTCTGGCTAGGCGTGTCGATGTTAGCTGAATGAAGGCAGCAAAACCTTTAAATGAATTAAGGGGGGAGGATGGTCCTAATCTTGTCATTTTGCATGACTCAAGGTTAAATGTATTCCCCTCAATTCTCCCATTTACCTTGGCATTCCGAGGAGGAGGCGAAATTAATGCCTCCCAAATCTAAATAAAAACATTTTTTTCGTTTTTTAAGTGCCTTAACTGTTTTAGTTTTGTCTTCTGTATCTATACTTGCCTTTGAGTAGGCGAAATATCTACCTCACACCATTGTAGACACATTTATCTTGCGTCACATATATGTGACGTCCAGAACTTGCAATTTAGTCAGGTGCTACGGACGTGCTTCTTGTGCCTGATGTACTTACAATATTTGAACTAAAGTGGTCGACAATGGAAACGTTGGTTGCACTGGATGACTTTCCATCAGTTGTCCTTCCTACGCGTAGTGGAGTGACATGAATGTCGGATCCAAATGTCCCCAAATTGAAACACTGATTTCACTTCACCCAAATTATACATCTACTCACAAGTGCTTTATTAGTTACCTCTTCAACTCTCACTTATCCACTACAAAGATGGAGGTTTCGACAATCATATGGCAAACCAAAGAAGCAGAAGGTATTGATAGGATCGGGTGAGTAAACTCGCCTCATTGTTCCTCTCTCTGCAGCACTCCAAATACCATTTGAAAACCCACTTTGCTTAAATTTATTCCACACGTTATCAGTAGTTTTAATGAACTTAAAATAATCCAAAGTGAGTGGAAGGTGAAGGAGAAGAAGAAGGAGAAACTAAGGGAAATGAAAGAAGAGGAAATAATATCCAAACCCCAAATGTACAAACATCCGATTGTCAGAGGAGCAGGTGGAGGCAATGACGCTTAACCCGATTTGAAGAGGAGGATCGCCACTTGTCCCATGTAGAAGTAAATGAAGTGTTTTGACTCGTGAGTCACATAGCTAAAAAGGCAAAATCACTAAGACATTATTCAAACAAACGTGACCAAAGTTTCCACCACCCCGCCCACCTGCCGAAATTGCGTCCAACAACACAGTGCCATGTGGGTGAGTACTCCTTGTCAAAGGCCTTCTTCAAATGTGCTGCAATGTCCTTTTCAATGGAGAACTGTTCCATCGCCTCTTTGGCCACATCCACCGCCTTCTGTTGCATCTCCTCGGGCATATCGGCATTCTTTACAATCGCTTTACTGTGATCGGTCATTGTGGTCAGTTCAGCGTCCCTTCTTCGGCCCTGATTGTGGCTGGCGCCGTTTGGCTCCACTCTTAAATAGCCTGAAGAGTGCTTAGTAGCTTGGCCTCAACAGACCCCTCTACTGCGCCTGACTGCAAATGTGTTGGTGTGAGTGTGCGGGTTTGTGCGCAGGCGATCATACGGCCCAGAGCACAGTGGATGGAGGTCGTTGTAGGCTACTTGTGTGTGTGCGCGAGAGCGAGAACCAACGAGCTGGCCAAAAGGTGCTAGTTACTACGACTTGTGTGAGTGAGTGAGCGCACACACGGTAACTCAATCCACAGCCTACAACTGCGTCGATTTAAATGACTGCGTGTACAGAAATGTGTGTGTTTAACTAAATGTAAGTTCGCACATTTGTTTAAATTAACTCCAGCTCATCGTGAATTTGTTCAAAATGAACTATAGTGAGGAGAAGGAGTCCTCCGTCCGGGAGCATTTTCTAATCCAGTTAAACTTCCCTCCATGTGCAATCAGAGTTCCGATCCTAAGTTATTATTTCCTTTCGGCAAGATTTTTAGAACTTTAGCTGACTAGTAATTCATGAGATGTCCAAGAACTCACCATCAATAAAGCGAGAAAAACTAGGGAATTTAAAATCCAAAGGCCGAAAATGCGCGATTAGATTTTGACTATAATCACCGAGAAGCTGATTGCGTTTGCACAAAGCTCAAGCTTTTCGTCGCACACTGGCGAACTTTTCAGGTCAAGCATTTAGTGCAGAATCTTTAATACAAAGCTAATGAATGGAGATCTGTATCTTCAAAAACTAAAAACTGTTTTGCTTTCTATGTCTAAAGTTGGAAGGCTGATGTGTGGTAAAAATCGGCTCCTACTCTGTTCTACACGACTCTTTGCCTATGTGGATGCCAAAACCATTCACCTTCATTTATCGTTTCATCTGGGTGATTTATTTCGTGGGTCAACACAAAGCTTTGGTACCCCACAGATGCCATGAAGCAGAATATACCATGCACATCAAGTCGTATGTCTCCGACTGGTCTTGAATAAATCATCAAATGTAATTTAAACCTTGCCAAACAAGTTGGCTAATTGTTTACCTAATTTCAACGCAGATGTTTGCGGGTGGGTGAAATACTCATCGCTAGGTCTGTGGGATTAGCTGCATGCTGATTATGACCTTCGTCTTAATCGAGGACGAGAGCTATGTATCATGGTTATGTATCACGAAGTTTTGCCCCATTTTTGCACTAATTCGGTTAATAAAGCTGGGTGCGCAAAGATTTGTGACTTTTGGGGTCATAGGAATGCACTCTTGAGAGGGAAAACGTCACGAACACGAGGCAATTGCAACGGTTTTGATTCAGGTTTATAAGTTTAATACACAGAGTTAGCAAAGCTGCTTTCCTCTGACAAATAAACAGAATGATTTTACATAATCAAATTCAAAACATTTAGAGGTCGTAGTTAATTGGATGCATAGATTGGGTAAAACAAAGATTGTGCAGTAATTAGATCTCATTGTAACTCGAAGGCAAATTATTCATTAATGAATCATTTGATATTTGCATAAAAGGTAGACGTGACTGCTTGTTAATCTTTTGCACAAGAAAATGTTTACTTAATTACTTTGTGAAAAATATCAAAAAAATTGCTTCGAATTGCCGTTTTCAAAAGCACAGAATTTGTAACTGAGAAGATCATTTCTGGTAAACACTTTAAGGGATGGGGTTGCTCAACATCATATGATTTTCAAACTATTTAAACCTTAATACTTCTTTATTTGTGCATGTGTGTTTGCCAAACATGACTCCAAAACTGCCCGAAACACACCCGATTGACAAAAATGGTGTATGTTTTACAAGACAATGGGACTCAAACTTCTTGTTTATCTTAATTTTTAAAAATTTTGAGAAAAAGCCTTGCAAGTTGGATTAAGGCTCTCATGGCCCAGAGAAAAAACCCAAGGGCACGTTTTTAAATATTTCCATTTTCGATGGTTAAGAAGCAAATATGCCAAGCGAGGGCACATTATGGATCACAGGAATGCAGGTTTAAATTTCATCTCATCTCATCCTACTGCATATCATATCACTTCCTCATCACAGTGGAGAATGCACACACAGAATAGAAAACGCAGATCTGCCAAGAGGAAGTGATCGCATAGAGTACTATCCAACTCGCCACCCCCAAATCTACTGCGCAGTTGCAGTGTCCGAGGCCAGACTACTGAAGCCTTCGGCCTATAAAGGTTAACCGTCCTCAGTCCTTTGACCCAACCCCACCAACACCGCCAGTCATGGAGGCCTCCAAGGCGATTGTAAAGAATACCGATATGTCCGAGGAGATGCAAAAACGCGCGATAGAGTGTGCCGAAGAAGCGCTGGATCAGTATAACATCGAGAAGGACATCGCTGCTCACATAAAGAAGTTCTTTGACAAGGAATTCTCCCCCACATGGCATTGTGTGGTTGGAAGGAATTTTGGCAGGTATGACGGTTAGTTAGTTTGAGGCTCCGCTTCCCTCTTAGCTACGTCACTCATGAGGAGAAGAAATTTGTCTACTTCTATATCGGCCACGTCGCTATCTTATTGTACAAATCTGGATAGTAGCCTGACTAGATCTGTTGAATGTATTCTATTTCTCTCACCTTCTTCACACCTTATCCTCCCACCCCCTGGCCAAGAGTGCGGTGAGCAGCACCGTACCTCAGGCCAATCAAGGATGCAGGTACCGGGATAAAAATCTGTGAAGTTTATGCTGGTTGAGATGCACCCTGAATTGCTGAAGTAAATTTTGCGAATATGCGAATTGTGCTTCTACTTTTGCAGGGTCACAATACTTGACCAATAGCCAATAATCTTGCAGGTAACCTCAAATGGGCTAGTGCTTGTGTTTTGGGAAGTAAAAGTTAGCTTTTATTTAAAACACAATCATTTAGGCTACCTCGGGTTCCAACCATTCATCTGTCCATCTATCTATCCATCCAACCGTCTCAATTCCAGCCCTTTAGAACCCATTCATCCCACACCCTCCAGGCTTCCCGCTGATCCACCTGAAATTCTTGCTACCGATCGTCCATCTCGTAGGTGACCATGTGTTAGTCTAGTGCTCAGGTCAAGAGGCGACAATTATCACTTGGAGGTTGAAAGTGCATCATCTGATGACTACAAAGAGTCACAACTGGATGGTATCTGCCCCTTCATTCCATCTCGTTTTATTCCACTCCATCTTAGTGTGTGTGGTGAGGTGGTGGTGGTGTGGGTATGCTCTCTGACGTTTGTTTCGTGCCTTGAGTGGTTGCATTAGATAGAAAAAGAGGTACATGGTAATAAATAACTGACCACCACATCTTTTACAAGTAATATTCCGCAAATTGGAAGAGGGACTTCTTCATGCCCAAAGTAGGCAAGTTGAACTCTATTCGTAAGGTTCATTCAACTGAAATCCTTCGAGCATGCGGATCCAAAATAAGAGGATGATAAATTACGCATCACTCCTCTCAACCACCGTCTCGATAAGGTACCATCTGCTATCTGTTGCAACTTACAACAGCCATACTACTTATGCGACCTATAAGCGCTCATTAAGGACCGAACAAATGATCCTTTGAAGGGGTGCTTAGGCAACTCATTGATAATTTGTTCACTACGAAAAACGACTAAGTAAAATTTACTGGAAACATCAATTATCGAAATAATGAGGTGGATGCTAAAAACACATTAATATACTACTCACAAAGCTATTTAAACAAGGCTCAATTCAACCGAATCATTATTATTCCTCAAATTTTACGTTTATGAGATTAGCATCACTTTGTTAAAAACCAATTTTATCAATAAACCTCCAAATACACGGTGAACCGAATGCAACGCATATTTTATCAAGGCGAATTTAGTTTCCGTTTACATTTTAGTCTCATCGAAGGTGCATAGGCATACACCCACTAAATTTACTTTTGAAATCAACGACACGCTACATGAAATCTGCTCTGTCCTTTACAGTAAGAGAATGGGTACTCTGATGTAAGGGTCGTGATTAGTGGTTTGTGAGTCGAAGGACCACAAGGAGGAGGAGGAGGAGGAGGAGGAGGAGGAGGAGGAGGAGGAGGAGGAGGAGGAGGAGGAGGAGGAGGAGGAGGAGGAGGAGGAGGAGGAGGAGGAGGAGGAGGAGGAGGA
>MIEF01006835.1:0-80381 GCA_001870725.1 Taenia solium
GACTGTATGCCAGCTGCGGCGGCCTCATTTACGACCAGAGCCAGCATCACTGTTATGTCGCCACGAACTCCACCTAAACGTCCAGAAAATGAGTGGCTGTAATTGCATTAACTCGTTTGCAGACATACTCGTGGATCTTCCTTAGTTTTGCGGGAATACATTGGTATTCTTGTTGCAAATTAAAAAAGAATATAGTTGCAAAAGACATTCAACCCAATGTTTTGGGAATGGTTTTTTACGTCCTTAGTAATTCGATTGGAAATGACGAAAACGTATAATCATGGAAAGGGTGAATGCAAAAGGAAGTTTGGATCGGTGGGTGACTCGGACTATGAATGATTTGCACAGCTGGGGAAGAGGCTGCGCATTATGAACCGAACCGTACCTGCAATGTTAAGTCCGTATTGACGCGCCTCACTGGCGAAAGGGGAGAGGAAGTTGGGATTTTCCGCGGCGTCGCGGGCGCATGAGACAAGCCGGTAAGCACACCAATCCAGCAGTTCGTCTGTTGCCAAACTCAGATCACAATCCTATCGTCAAAAAAGTACCGTAAGCAGTGAGTACAGACAAATAACGGCGTCAAAAAATGCCCAGGCGCTTCACAAGTGGTAAGTGTGCCCAATAACAAGGTAATTTGAAAAACAACAGCGAAGAAAAATCAATAATGAGGTGGCAATAGGTGTGATGTGGACACATTTCAAGCCACGCTTTTCTCAACTTGCAGACAATCGCCTCTGTGGAAAATGACACACGCGAGAGGGTTATGAGCTCTTTTTTTAACTTTTTTTTTACGGGAGACTAGGCGTACAGCTAAGCATTTTTTTAAGTATCACGAGCAGTACCGAAGATTCCAACGCAAGGTAAGATTAAAGCAAGATAGGTGAAAGTTCGACAGAGACTATGGGGATTCGGCAAGTTTTTGAACAATCTACATTAAATTATGACCAACAGACCTTCAGATCAGAATTATAAAATATAGCATATCAACTCGCTACATTATATTTGCAAAGCAACGAATAAAAGTATATTATGAGGAGATTATGGCTTTTAAACGAGCCTAGTGACCAGTAGACAAACTGGTATGATGTTTTCCACCAATGAAACCCCAAACACCTATCTTTAGAAAAAGTGAAAATCACGCAGGAATAAAAATGAGGATAAGTTCTCCATGGTTGTGCTAGAGACATAAGCTAACACGAATGTACAGAACTTATTAAGGTTTGTAGCATTGTGGATGAAAGTGAAATTGGAATCCAGGTAGAAAAATTTCATTCACATAGAGAACAACAAGAATTGCAGGATGAGATCCCACAAATGTGGAATAAAAGCTTGCGCTGAAGCCTGGGTTGAAACTAGTTATGATGATTCAAAGCTAATAAATAAAAATATTATTAAGAAGCGATATGAAACAGGATGATGATTACTTGGAGAGGTGTAAGCTCCTGGAGGATCATCTGGTCAGTGAGGTTATCAAAGAGACCATCAGTGCCAACAACGACCAAATCACTCGGTTCCAGAGAAAAGCTGTCCTGAATTGCCTGTTCAGGGCTGGATATTTCCAAAAAAATTAACTAGTCACATAAAAGAAAATCAGGAGGAAAATAAACAGTTGAAGTAAAGGACGTAATTTATCTATCTGGGAGGCTAGACACAGAGAGTAAACTAAAAATGCACATATTTAGTACGGTGCCACAAGTTTGAAGTGGCATCGCTATAACCCAATCACAAAGCTTAAAAAATGCTGACTACAAAAGAACACAATAGATATTTGGATACATAATGCATACGAATCACGATAGAAGTGACCATGCTCATTTGGCGGAAGGCAGGCAACCTGAAAAGGCGTATTCAGTGCATGCTTTTGGTTTGCAGAGCGCTTGACTACTGAGCCATGGCGAATAACGAGGTAGCCTGAATCCCCAAGACACACTGTATGCAGGCGACCATCACTTCGACACAGTGAAATCACGCAAAATGTTGCACTCCCTAATAAGAATTAGTGGAGTAAGCACATAATAATGGGATTTATACGAAATATGTATTAGTACACACCCAAGAGAGGCGTCTTTGCATCCATAACTTCATGATAACTCTCAGTTACAAGAAGCATTGGTTCATTAGGCTTGAATCTACCTGACTGAGCCAGTCTTTGACATGTTGACATAAAAGTCATGGAGAACTCGCCAGGATCAATACCATAAGACCTCCAACCTCCTACACCATCCGCGACACCTAAATAGATTAAGTAAGATGATGATAGGCCACGATGATATCAGGGAAGTAGCTATCAAGCTAATTATGTACCTAGTACACACGACACGTCTGTAATGGAGATAAAGTAGGCATCGTCACCATAGGTTGGTAAAGGCCTGCGTTGTATTTCGTATTGTGTATGCTTGTTATCAAAACCAGACACTGATGTCACAAAAGAAAATAAGGAGCGATGCGTGGTTGCGTCAGACTTCTCATGACGACCACCAATAGTAGCTAAATTCCGAAGAAGACTTCTACCTTTCGAAATAATCCGGTACATCAGTCGACCCACCCACCAGGCATCTCAATGGTGATTGGTCGACGTCAAACTTTACACCTAGTGAATTTTGGACAGCTTATTTAAACTTCTTGATTTTTATCTGTTATTTTGTGATCAAGGCTGACAGTTTAATCACGCAGACCTAGTTTAATGTAACATTATATAAAGCATTATATTAAGCTAATCACTCTAAAAATTTTTGGTTTGGAATATTTTATGTATCATAGCACATATTTTACATATAGCTTTCCCCACCATGGTAGAAGTACATGCACCGCAGTATAGATTACTACTTGCGTGTTTTTCGGAGCTATCTTTTTGCGTTTGACATTTTAAAAAGTATTCTTGTACGCATCCAAAAATGTTCTTTGATCTTGAAACATTCCAGAGCATTGGGTAAAACTATAGAGTTTAGAAACCTTTGACAGAACAATAAATCATGTGGAGTGAGTGAATTGCATTGAAAGCAGTTATATATGGCACCAAGTGTGTTCCAGAAAATATAATATCTGTACTTCTGCGCAGCTTTTTCCGCCCTTGAAGCGTCTCAAGTTTTACTTGAAGACAAAAGGAGGCATACTGGTGGGGCAGAATACATATACATATTCAGCAAACAGAAAGGGATTGTGGCTGCTGCTATGGTCCAGGGGCCAGTTTACCCGGCCCAGGTGATATGGAAACCCGAGTGACTGTGACCGACATCGGCAGCCAAACGAAGCATTACAAATCTATCTGTTCTTTACCTTAGGTACATATTTTTACGCCTGCGTGGCTAACTCACTATTTTAACTTCGAAGCCTAGAGTTTCATAATAGAGTTTCAATGTTAATGCTGATAATGTTGTATCTGTAATTCGTCCGGCTAGTACAACATAGCCACCCAAGTGACCGAAACCGGCAGTCCAAACAAAGTCTTACACACGTGGCCGTGTGGGCGAGTTAACCCACAAGGAAGACGCCGGGATGGATTCATCTTAAATTTTTTTACCTGTACACTGTTAGCATGCGTCCTGAGTAGGAATTGATCCTCTTTACCTACTCTTCTTGTCCCGGGGGCATGAAATCGGAGATGGAAATGGAAGTATGAAACCCATGTCTTGTTTTTATGGATGGTGGATTTTTAGTGCAATTTAAATGGCTTGAGCTTTCGCGAATTTCAAATATGAACTCTTAAACAGGTTTGTCTTATTCTCTGACAAATTGATTGACTGTATTTCCCGAGAAAACTCGTGGCGTGACTTTATTTGGTGATTGGTGTTTCCAATGTCTTAAAGGTAGCATAGCAGTTGATGCACCACTGCGACGCTTCGAGTCCCTACTGAAGTCACACCAAGTCAAAGCGATATGGCATCATAAGCTGTTGGCTATTAATGTGGCCTTTTGAACATGCTGCGCAGCGGATGAACAGCCTGTCCCAAATGAATCGCCTGCGTGTTTGAGCACACAGTTGAAAAAAATATCAGATCTCTATGACGCTGGATCAGTCATAAGAGGAATTTCCGACTTTTTGCGTTACTAACTTCTCTGGACCTAATCGCCGCCTTTGTCGTTTAAGTAAGGTTCTTAAATTCCAATGGATTAGCGTTTAACGCCATAGCCATATACTCATTCTCCAATGAGTGAGTCTATTGCTAAAAAATTAAATCATTCAAATGCTGCAAACCTTTGTTTCATTGGTGTAATGACGAGACACACCTTCATCTTCCTTCCTTTTAGAAAATTTTACTCGTGGTCTTCAATTCTAACAAGTAGGAAATGAGCACTAATGTAGGCTTACCACACCGGTAAATACTTTGTGTTTAGTTGATTTATTTATTAACGAATCGGGCAAATCAAATTGACATAAACGTCTATGGTCGTAGACGACAATACAAAACATAGGAGGTAAAAAGTAAAACGCTGCCCCCTGCAGCCAGGATTGAATTGCAACCATGCATGATCTGATTGAACTCTGCGCGCTTGTCAATTATTTAAAATGAGCTTCAGAAAGTGAGTTTATAGCGAGTAGTGCTGGCTGAAATGCTTTAAGTTTCCCATGCTCTGGGGTAAAAAGACGCCTCGGAGGACACGTTTTGTCCACAATTGGTGACGCACGTGCCAAAGACGCAAACTTTGGTCATGGCTAACCTACAGGAAATAAACAATTTTTCATAGTCTCTTCAGTTCAAACCACAGCGTAGTGGAGGCGAACAATTTCGAAGTGTTTTGATTTTATCATTACTGACCTTAAATTAAGCAAATCCATACAAAGAGACAAGATGCGGCCAAAATCCCTATCCTCAATGTAAACCTTCCTAAACCTCCCAAACCAAAATCCCAGTCTACGAGCCCGTGCATACGTAAATGAACTTATGAGTTTACTTTGTTACCAGATGGCGTACATCCTTAAAAGCAGTCAGAAAATTGACAAGATCCCATGAGTGATGCACTTTATAATATTACAGTACTGTTGCTAATACAAGACAATCTTGCGTGGCTTTCCAGTATGCCTTATTTCACTAGTACTCTTAAATTGCCCCAGGTAAATTTGTAGGTAGGAGCACCAAACGGGTCAAAATCACTGAGCTTAGACTGCCCATATCCATGTGGCATATCCTTGACTGTGTATAAAAGTGATGTGACACTCCACTAAAAATCTGTATTGAAATAAATTACCCTAATTATCACCTCACAGCTTGTAGGTAAGCCCTTCTTTGGCCTCATAAAGACACCAACACGCAATTTTGCACATTCTCCTCTCCTAAATTTCAATTTTGCAGTACCAAAATGAGTTCACGTTTAGTAGCACGCTAACAAAATGCACCCAATTTTGGACTTCATAGTCCATGTAGTGATTATTGTGATATCTGTTTCATAAAACGTGAGTTGTGACTAAGCTTTAATAAACGAGACAAGACATCAAGAACAACAGAACGGAACAGAAGAAAACAGGAGCTTAAGTCATGCCACTGACGAATTTGCCTGTGAATTAAGGCAAGTCTTTGTGGAAGCTCTTGACTATTTGAAGGGCCTCAATGGTGATAAGGAGCATGAATTTTGAACAAACCGCACAGTGTGAATGAATGGCGGCAGCACTTCTTTAGCATTTCATTGAGGAATTATCGAAATTTTACAAAACATTCGGAATCTTCGTGGGTCAGTGCGCAATGGTTGAAAGCGACGAGGTTTGGACTAATGCTCCGCAAATTAAATCATGGGTTCAACTACTTATTCCATGGGAAGTATAAATGCTTCAATCAACTTATGTAAAATGATGAGGAATTTTTCTACTATCCCCAATTTACGAGATCTAATTTAAGGGGCAGAAATTGTGCGCAGTCATGTATATCTTTCATGCCATGTAATGAAGGCACACTGCTCTTTCAAGCAGGTCTTGTCCGGTCCTTTTTGTCATATTTACAAATGGTTTTAGACCATGATATTATCACTTCCATTCTCCGAGGTATTCAGCAGCTGCCTTTGCTAAACCTCATGCATGCAATGCAGTGGGTTAAAATCACACGGTAACTAAGTTTTTAAATATTTTAAGAAATTCCTCATAGGATCAGCGTTATTTCAACTTTGTAATATTAGTTGTAATATTAATTAATTCAAGGCCGAAAAAACGCGCCATCGATTTTTTAGTTCTTTCTAGCATTTATCTCTCAAATAGACGTCAGATCACCGCAGTAAATATAAATGAAAAATTTAACCTTATGAAATAGAAAGTAGAGTTGTCATCACTCGAAGGCATTTGCAATAACGTAACTTTTTCGGCCTATAGCAGTGTGGATGGACAGTTCCACACCGTAGTCCCCATTACTCCGGCTAATTTTGCAATTGCTTGGAGCAAAGAGACTCTGGCAGAAGGTAGTAAGGTCAACTTAAATTCGAATGCCAAAGGGAGCTGATCAGAACTGCTTAAAATGCGCGAACATCTGCGATATTCTTAAAACCGGAGGCATTGAAAATTTAAACAATCCTTTTTGTTCGCACTTGTAACGAGCGTCAAAAGGTAAGAGAAACGCCGTTGTGAAATAATTTAAAAACGCTGTGCAAAGTAGCAAAATTACATTATGCTATGGTTTAAAGTTCACTACTACCCGAGAAGGTAAAAAAGATGGATGAGATATAGGCGCCATTGCCTCATTAAGAGCGCGGTCTTCGTTTCGCCAAGCCCGCGTGTAAATGAGCACAAGGTTGCGGGCATTCACCATTCGTGGTGCGTGTGCAAGCCCAATTAGGGTGGCTTTTGCGTGTCAAATCGACGTTGATTCTTCTCGAATCCCCCTCACCCCCTTTCCGCTCTCCCTCTCCCAGCAGCCCTCCACTAAACTCAAGTACTAACTAGCAGTTGCAAAATAATTAATGGGAGGGGACGAGTCAGGAAAACTCCCTACTCCCTTACCTGTTTAGGGCGGCGGTGTTTGTATGGCGGGTATTTGGGGCGATTAATTGCCTACTCTGTACTGGCTGATACGTGAGCGGCGTGCACACAAACATGCAATCGCTAGAGGGAAAATTTCATTAAAAACATTTAAGTCTTCGTTGAAGTAGTCAAATACTATAATTGTCTGCTGTAAGCTTGCGAAAATAATTTAGAATGCAAAATGAAGTAAAACCCATTCCGAAATTATTTTTGTTATGCTGTTAAGGTTTACCAATTGTGATATTTATGGGGAAACAATTTTGCTATCAAAGATGAAAGCGCAGATTACGTTTATTTATTTGTGCGAATTTTTGAACGCTGAAATCAACCGAACCTCTTCAATATGTAGGCGTTTCCAGCATGCTCCACACCTCGGAATGGCACACAATCAGCAACAATGATTGAATGCTTGTTGAATTAGTCAGCATGTGTTTTTTTATCTACGTGTATTTCTTTTCGCAAATTTAATGTTAAAAATGAATTTATCAACAGCCTTCGATTGCTTTGCAGATGGTTTCGTATGATCCACATGTGATAAAGGAATGCCAAGAAACACTGCTTCTGCTACTCCAGTCTCAATAAGCCAATGTTGCTCCCTCATAGAGCATTTTAAATGAATGAACCAATGCTATACAACCTTATCTAATGTGATACTCTTTTCATCCTTTTGAATCAGGAAAGTACCTTTGTCAAGACGCTAGTAGCACTTTAATCCTAACTGGAGTTTATGCTAATTTGACACATGAAAATAAGCGATAAATTACTGAACACATTATGTGGTTTGATAATTACAAGGTTTTATGGCAGGGTGTTTTTGTTCGGTGCTGAGCGCCTACATTATTAGCAATACGAAACCCATTTTTAACAAGAATATGCAGGTATTTTTGGATTATGAAGTGGTGAATAATGGCACTTCATTCCCAAATGTCGGATGTGATGGAGAGATCTATGAAAGCCGGAATATTTGAAAGGCACTAATGATCATACGCTGTTAACGTTTTACCATCATGCTCTTATTTCTTGTCCAACGCAATATGCATGTATTGCTTTATACAATACTGAAAACACCAAAGATTTTTTTGTATATGCATTAACACAATTACTGTTGGTCACCAGTTAGTGTATAGAAGCAAGCAAATGTTTTTGATTGCATCGGTTACCCCGACATGGAAGCTCCATGATTATTATCTACTATCATTGGGGAAGAGCAGGGTTTGGTTGCACATGTCAGCTGTCTTTGTCCTTCTGCTGTAGAGTTCATGCGGGAAACGGGAGTGTTTGTGGGCAAGCGATCCACTCCAAATGTTTGAATATGGAAAGAGCACCTGATGTGATGGCGTTGCCTTGGTATCAAGCAGAATTGTACCGTGGGTATATTGGTTTACTTCACGAGCCTGTGACCCCACCATGCTTGCAGTCGGATAGAAAACTATAATGTACAGGCAGTAATCTGTAGTTATCACAACAAAATTGATGTATGAAACTTATGCCGACATTCAATTTGCAATGTCGTAATCAATTCAAATGGATGAATAGGCATTTTTGCAAAGGTATACACGGAACAATTCAGCTCCTTATTTCTCGGCAAAGCTAGGGCTCATTATCGAGCTACAGAAGTTTCGAATAATGCGACCATTTTGTGGAACTAGATTGCAATGGCTCAAATCTATACTTCCTTACCGTTGAATTCACTCTTTTCTGAGCCTTCCAATTACCATAATTTGCGGCATTAGGCAGCCTCACGAATTCTCCATTTCCGCAAATAGATCATATTGTGAAAAATTCCCTGTTTGGTCATGGGCTCCCCAACTTCAAAACAAAACGTGACTTATGTTCTATAAAATGCTTGTAAAGTAAATCCAAAAAAATGGAAAATGGTTTGTGTCAGATGACCAAGACATTTTATGTAGGTTTTGGTACAGCTCCATGAAATAACTTATAATTATGTCTTTTTAGGGTGTCCATAAGTTATTTGTATTTATGTACACGGATAATAAAGCTTAGGTAGATATGGGTCAGCCCATTGGTACGCTTCTCCTAGTGTTGACTTGTGCTATTTTTCCGTTATTCTGTCGCCTCCCAAAGTGTCAGTTGAACCTGGTGTGATTCAAGTCTCGTCTCTAATGCTTTAGAAGCTTCTTCCAACGTTAGACATCAGACACTCACGTGCAAAATAGAGGGTTGAGAAATAAAGTGAGATGGAAACGGTGATAGCAAGATCTTTTGTTTATATAGGTAATGTGTTTTACAAAAGTGGAATTCACTCTTAACTCGTGTATGATTGAGAAAACATTATGAATTATAATGTAGTTGTTTGGAAGAGTAAAATTTTTTACAAAAGGCTTCGTACACTCATTTCGTTGTGGCTACGAACTTATCCAGCGTAGTTTTGACAAAAAATGCTTCCTTTCATTTCCGTTTGGTGCCAATTTTCAATAAACATCAACATTTTCGATTTGAGCACCTTTCTTTCTACAATTAATTGGTTAACGTTTTGCTTGTATTATGGATTGCTTACTGTTTTTCCTTCCGAAACTGTTGTGAGCGCCTTGATCATTTCCAGCTTCCTCAGCATTCACGTCAGTTGGTACAGAATATCCCTAAAATGTCAACAATATGAAACTCTCTCAAAAATAATGCCCATTGATCCAAATTTAAACCAGTAACTGTGGATTTGTGAAATATCCGATTGCAATGCATTCATAAATTACATACACCGATTTAAAGTAGGTTAAGATTTTACTAGACCAGTGTAAAGATGAGAAATGGCCTTTATGGGAATTAACATTGGTTGCAATTCCACAATGGCGAAATAAAGCAAAACGTTAAATGAGGGCTATTAGGGAAAGCCTAGTATTTGCCAATCATAAAATATCTTGATCAGGTGGCTAATAAAGCTGGCTAGAAAACCCGACACTATTGGTTTCAAGGCAAGTACGGATCACGGGTGTCAGTCACCAATGCGCTTTTCTCACGCTTGGCATACCGGGGCCAGAGTAGCACTGCTTGGGACTGGGGCATGACCACCCAGCGGTTAGATCGCCAGTGTGTGACGACTCGCTTCCTCTACGTCTACCCAGCCAAAAAAGGTTTTAAGAGGAAGAAGCTCAACACAAACAAGAAAATGATAATTACTGAAAAAGGTCGTCCATAATGCACAAAACAATTAAAGTTTTACTCAGATCTTTGATACTAGCTTCTCTAAAATACGTCAGATTGTGACAAGCGTACCGGTATAGTGATTCAAAGTACGAAAGTTCAGCTAATGAGCTTTTGAATATCGGTTTTATGAGTTTGACAAAGGACTTATTGGTTTGCAAAACTATGTTTGGCACAGTTTAGATCACGACAGCAATGATTTTATTTGCATAGATACTGTCTTAGCAAAACACACTTTGGTTTTGAGGCTTGACGGCAAAAAGGCTGCTAAAATGCCCAATCTATTTATAACTTATGTGGAACTTGGATAACCAAACGCATTATAGTCTAGAACAGTCCCCCCTAGTTTGTTTACTAATAACCAAGTTCTCTTACTGTTTACACATAACTTGGCAGTCACCTGCAATAGTTCACATTGTTGAAAACTGGCAGTTATTAATAAACATTGTGTTTTAAGAATATTTGCGGTGATATTTGCTAATGTTTGGGAAGAAAATCGACTAGTTAATACCCCAGTTACTGCACTTTAGGTGAAATGGCAATTGATTGCTTTGGATGTAGAGCATTCATCCGACGCAAGGCGCAGCAGCGAGTCAGAAAGTTTCTTCAAAGGATGTATTTCGGCCCTTTGGCCACCACTGTTAGGGATAGCGTTCCATGGGCACCCTTGACTGTGCACAAAATCAGGTGCATGCATAATCTCGTTTAATGGTGCCAGGAATAGTTCACTACTTACCAAGTATTTTAAGCTATGATGATAGGTGCTAAAATGTATCAAACGTATCAAATTTACTAAGTACATGAGAGCAGGTGTTGGCATTGAAAAGATAGAAACAAGTAATTTTTGGAGGAATTTAAACGGCCAAAGCGAGTCTGATTTTGGCGCTCTTTGATCTTTTTCTCTCTATTCGGCTTTTGTCCCCGGAATGCAGGGATGACGCGAAAACTTGAACTATTAGTGACGCGGGTCGAAACAGGTTTAACTAGTTTGCATTTTTTAAACTAAGACTTTAGTGAGTTTTGCCAATTAAGTCTATTTGTCTCGTTCATTTTTAAACACGCAGTATTTATAAGGAGTGGGTAATGGTTAAGCTCTTGTGCAAAGTTCACTCGAATAAGCGGTAGTTAAAAGGCAAATAGTTAAAAAGAAATAAAGCTCTTCCTGTTACTCCTAAGAATCTGATTATGCAAGCGCTCTTGGCAGCCATAATGAGCTCCTACAAGGGTATGGTGTTAGCAGAATTAATAAGGATCATCATTTTACTTTATTCCATTGGTTTAGTAGTAAATAGAATTTTTAAAACAGACTAAACAATTGATGCCGCTACAAAGTTTCATCAAGTCTCAAATTATTCAGCTTACCGAAAACTGTTCAAGTGAAGGGCACACTTGACATTGGACGTTAGACATTTGACTAAAATTGACTGCTTCACAGTCTGTGGAGCATCTAATTAGGGAGGCTGACATTTCTTCTGCAATATCGAAGGAGCTTATAAATGGCTGCTGTGCTAGGAACATTTGTTCCTTTGCCCAACCTTCAACTGCACTGTGGCCATTGGAGGGGTAATTCTGCCCAAAGCCTTCACCACTTACACAGGCAACGATACTCCTACCACCACATTCCTGCGATTTTTGTCGATTTCGAATCAGACAAATTACTATAGGAAGGATGACTGAACAGGCCATGAGGCAAGCAACAACGAAGAGAATCACATGTTTGCTGTGCTGCAAAATCCCATAGAAGCTTGTAACAAATCCATTGTTTTTCTGAAGTCGAATGTACATTAGGGCGTCGGAATGAAGCGGTGGGTTTCCATTGTCAGAAACCCGCAGGATAAGCTCAAAGAGACCGCTTTCACTTTGGCTTAGGTATTCCCTGTTTAAAACATTTAATACCCGTGTGATCTGATTAATGTGGAAGTGTTCATTGGCATTGATGATTTGAGGCTCTGATGTAAGATTTAGGGTGTAATTGGTGTCTAACACAAATGATTCGTCGCTGTAATAATTGCCACTGATGATACTGAACGAGAAGTTAGCATTTGGCTCTGTATCAGCGTCGGCGGCCATAAGCTTTGCGATATTGAGTTGTGCAGATGCATGGTGAGAAATATTGACTAACGCAACACAGGGCACTCCATCAAGTCCGGGATACCTGTTACTCGACCGAATAATTTTTGCCACTTTCGTCATGCTTATTTCTTGATGCGTTTTTTCTGGTGCTCTCCAAATGGGTTTATTATCGTTTACATCCTCTACATTAATACAGATGCGCTCTAACGTTTTTCGTGAAAACGGCCGTCCCAAGTCAGTGATCTCAATTTCAAGCTGGTATTGAGACACAGTTTCGCGATCAAGTACAGCTTTAGCATATATCTTTCCCGATATTGGATTAATGTCGAATAAGTCATTTGATGACATGAATCGCACTGTTCCATTCTCTCCAAGATCTGGATCAAAGGCTTTTAGCTGGCCTACGAGGTCTGAATATGCAGGTCGGTTTTCAAGAATCCTAAACGTAGAAATGCTTTCCAATACTGGACTGTTGTCATTTATGTCATCAAGGACAAGAGTTACATTTGCTAGTTCATACCCTGAAGGAGGGATTCTGGGATCTACCACGTCCATCTCCACCACTCTTACCGCAAAATAAATTTTCTCAATTTGCTCTCGGTCGAAGTTTCCTATGGTGTAAACCCTACCACTGGAAGAGTCAATTCGAAAGAGATTGTCACTGCTGTCTACTAACTCAAATTTCATCTTTGGAGTTGCATCACGATCGGTTGCTTGAATATGCACCACAAGAGAACCAGGAGGAGCGTCCTCAGGAAGATGGACCACTAGATTTGACTGTGTTTTTGTAAAGTACGAGGGATATTCGTTCACGTCCACTATATTCACTTGAATATTCTGTCTTGAAACCATTTTGGGATTTCCACCATCAGAACACTCAACTTGTAGTGCTATTGGTGTATGCGGAAGCATGGCCTCCAGGTCGAATCGAATTGTTGATTGCAGACTATACATTTTTCTCTCGCGTCCGGAACTCGAGTAGCTCAGCCTAAACGGCGAGTCATTTCCCTTAAGTTCACAGGAGACTTCACCATTTGTGCCGATATCTCTATCTCCGGTCAAAATAATTCCAAGCTGAGTTCCTATTGGCTGATTTTCCTCAACCCAAAGCTGAACAAAACCATCCGTAGATTTTTTCATACCAACGGGAGGGCTTATTGGTTTGACTTCAATCCACGGAGGATGGTTATTCACGTCTTCAATGTCTATTTGAAGCATTGCAGTCCCGGTTTTGGGTATAGTTCCACCGTCTTGAGCGATTATTGGAATTTTCAAATGGGATATGATTTTAGCATCTAGGGAACTCTTCACCCAAACTTCCCCAGTATTTTCATTTATTCCAAAAAAATTGATCACGTTACGGTCATAAATTTGGCCGAAGCGATATGTGAGCTTTCCAAAGCCGCCTGAATCAGCATCCTTTGCAGTAACCACGGCAATGATCGTCATCACGGGTGTTGTCTCTGAAATTTGCACTTCATAGAGTTCTTTATCAAAGTGGGGATTATTATCGTTGCTGTCAGTTATAAAGATTGAAATATTTTGAAAGGCACATTGCGGTGTCGGCCTGCCTCCATCGCACGCCTTTATTTGTCCCTTATAGGAAGTTTTTTCTTCAAAATCCAATTTTTTCTTAACAACTAGGTTCAACTCACCTGGAGGAACGAATTTTAAGGCAAAAGTCGAATTATCAATATCGCTGCCACACAGGCTGTATGATTGGATGCCATTACTGTCAGCGTCCTCATCTGTTGCACCGTTTAGTGGTACTTCATAGCCTATGCTAACGCCTTCGCTTATAAATACGATGTATGGAGGGTTCATTATTCGTCCTCCAAATTCATTCGGGTCGCTGTGTTGAAACTGAGGGGCATGATCATTTATGTCCTCCACAATCACGGCTATGTTTATCCAATGATCTGGGGGGATGTGAGCAATGAAATCCACCTGACATTTGCTAGGAGAGTTGTCACTATTGCCGAGTAGGTGGCTAGCAAGAGAGTTGGAGGCAGGAGTTCCCACCCGCTGGGGACAAATCGCTTCCCGGTCAATTCGTCCTGATACCACAAGTTTACCTGAATTTCCATCGACCCGGAATAATCCTGTAACCTGATCTTCATACAGTTGTATTCCTACGTCGCCGCCGGTAGGAACAATATCATTTAGACCGGAATCTATCAAGAGGTTTCCAATGAATGTCCCATTATCCGATTCCTCTTTTACGACATAAGTGATTTCATATTTTGCTCTTGCGAGAAAGAAGACCAAAACAAGATAAAAAGTAGACTGCGAAGACCAGACCGGCATCATATCGATAGCGCAATACAAGACGGTTTCTCTTACCCTTGACTATCGGGTGCCAATGTGATTGGCCAGCCAGATTCCTCATCAGTTGACCAATGGTAGAAGACCACACACGAGTATCCAAGATTAAGGGAAGGAAGGGAAACAGAAACGGTGATCTTTCCTTAATAAGCGTAATTAATGGATAAAGGATATGTCTGATTGAGGCTATGAAGTCGCAAATTAGTATAGATGGGAGTTTTTAGCAGGATCACAAAAGCTACATAGCTTCTCCCCAAAAGTCGCAAATAAAGTGCTCAAGCATATTCCAATCTGAATGCGATAATAAAGCCTTGTAACTATTTTTTGGGATTCTCCTTTAAGGATTTTATAAGCTCAAATTTTCCTGCAAACTCTGAACTGCGGCCGGTTTCATGCAAAAGACACTTTATTGCAATTGACAACTTCCAATCAGATTGAAATGTCATCTTTTGCTGCCGCGTAGATACAATACACTGCATTTTGACAAATATTCTCAAATGGAAATCCAACTAAACATGCCGAGATCTTATGCTGATTATTTTACTAAGTAATTAACAAGAGAGCACTAAATGAGACATTTAAAAATTAATGCAGATGGGTGATTGGATTAATGGTTGCGGCTTGTCTGTAGTGCCATTGCGTAGACTCGCACTTGTGATTGCGGCAATCCAGATGCCAACTTCATCTTTCAAATCGAGGCGGGGATAAATCCAAACTACCATTCGGTTTTCAAATCTTTTGCCAATAAGGCAGAGTGCGCGTCCAGGTAAGGGCTAAGTGTGTAAAGTGCGTCCAACGAATGCCAGCCATGAAAAATATCTTGGCTTCACTTCGAGACAAACAGCATTGGATTAAAATATTTGACCGTTCTTAGGATATTATGCTCTCACATTCATTTAATACATTAGGATTGAAAAAGACCTGCGACTTCGCTTAACCATTACTTTTATTTCAAGATAGAAGCGCTTACAGATTGTTTTCAAGTCTCATTCAGATTGCTGCCTCAAGTGCATACGCGCTCGAAACGTAGTGACATTCTCAACTCTGGACCAGGTAACCTTATTTCGAATGAAACATTTCAACAGTCACCTGCTAAAGCATTCCAAAAACGCGTTAAATGTAGAAGTGACGAAACTCTCAATGCAATCAGGGCCTCTTTTGGGGATGAGTCGTTTGAATAAAACGGGGCTTTCAGGCCCATATTCTAGTAATTATGGAAGCAACTTCTGTTTTTTTTGCTACTTGGATTATATTTGTAGCTTTAGCAGACATAGTATCAAACGGAAAGTCATTTTGGGAGGCCTTTCCAGAGTTTGTTTTCATGCAAACGGGCATGCCATCTTTTCTAAACGATCATGACCACTAACTATCAATCATGCAGGTGAGCGAAGGCTTCTTCAACAAATTAGTGGCATTTTTGTGATTTGTTTATTTATTATTTTACTCCTTAAGCGATAATCTTAGTTACTAAATAAAATTAGTTCAAATGAGCTAATGAGGGTGCAAAAAGGGTTTCTTATTTTTTTGCATTTGGTATGCATGTCAAAATGAGGATTCTTCCATTCAGAAATTAATAATCTATGCAACTGTGGCACTCGCTATGTACCTGTCAAGGCAGCGAGGTAGCAAAAAGTCATTTAAGGAAGTCAATCAACAAAATATGTTTTTTTGCTGCGCAGTAAAGTAACCTAGATGAAATTTTGGTGGTTTATCGGACTTAACCGCTGATTCTATCGCCTTGCTTGGAATGTTGCCTCTTTCCTATGCTAACTGCGACATTTGAAATTTGCATCTACGTATACTCAGTGAATAGAGAATCCTCAGGAAAAGAAATGTATTACTGTTTCAAAATCTCAGTATTAATGCACGTTTACCAATCAAGCTTCTTAATAATGAAACTCAGAATACCATCAAATTAATTTGCTTTAAACTTCGTATTCACAATCAAAATGCACATAAATGCCAGCTAATCCCACTATTATTGCCTGATGTTTAGCAAACTGAGGAATCTATGCAAAGTATTGCGACAAACACATGAGATTGAATTGGAACAGTTTTAAAAGGTGACTAGCATCTTTCCTCAAAACGGGATATGTGTATATATAAGGTACATCCATGAAAGGGATTCACTGACTCTAAGCTAGGAAAGGTTGTACATCCAAAGAAACCCAGGGACAAGTGACACATTCCGCACAAATTCTTATTTTTGATCACTCATTACACTGTTGTTACTGAGTCTCTGGGAAAAAAAACTATAACAAACGAGTAGGGAACCATGTGTTTCAGACTTGCCTAGTAAATGATGGAACAATGTGCTACAAATGAACACTACGAATAGCGGATAATGAAGGACTTATTTACCGATTCCCTGCTTAACCTATAAGCTCACATCCCTCTACTTGTCACGACAAAAGGTCCGAGTGGCACTAGATCCCAGTGAAGCAAAAAAAACGGATGTCCGTGAGATGGGTCGTACTCCGATTGTGGTCTACCCAATCGACCGTCAGCTGTGATAAATGTTCAAATGTAACTTTCTCTTATGAAGAGAGACGCCTCTTATCAGGAAAAATTGGCCACTTTCGCAAATAGTAAGGCCAGCATTTTCCCTGCAGTAATCTCTATCTTAAATTGATTGAATGATAAAAAATAGTTTGACTTGGTAAGAAAATGATGAAACTTGCAAATGGGTCTTACAATAGTTTCGTTAGCGTGACTTAATAGGCGGCAGTGCAAGACTGCCTGATCATCTACGAGAACTTGCTAGCGAGTAAATAGATCCATTTAAACGACCCATCTTTCCGTGGCGTATGGTGGCTGCAGTTGAGATAAAAGTCATTTCGAGGTCACAAGTGTAGGATGCTCAAAAGTACAAGTCAAGTTATGTTACCTTACTATTTCCATGGAGTCAAACTGATTCTAGTACCCATATCACCCAGCTAATTTAATGTCCCCACTTTACGGTGGTTCCCACACCCGGCCAACTGGTAAGCGCGTATGGACTTTGATGGCTAAAAACAAATTCGTGGCTCCATCAGCAGGCTTTGAAATGTTATTTATTATTTTGGCAATTAATCATAAAGGCAGCATCAGCACTTTAGGAAAGTCTTAATTCAAGGCGCTCTTTTGCACAATTAAATGGGCTTCCCTTTTAAGCTGTGGCATTCTTATTGACAGCATCTAGGCAGGATAGGCTTATCTTTGCTTGGTGCAAAGAATAATATGTGCCACTAGTTCCTCACAGTAGCATCAAAACAGCGACATTCAATTCAGAATTCTGCAGTTTTTTGTTTGGTTCATGACGCAACATGGAAATATTGCATTAATTGTTTACTTCTTTTAGGTCGGAAGGCGACAATTACATGACTCAAAAGGCAACAGACAGGATGACTTCTTCAAAGTTGGATACTGCAACCACGGTCAACTTGGCATCAAAGGAATAAGACGCAAGTACAAATGCTACTTGTTTGGTTGAGTAGCGACTGTGTTTGACACTTCATTTCTGTCATCTAGGTCTCTCCCGACTGTAGCATGCAAATTAACGACAATTTACAGCATGAATCTAACCTGTTTCAATACCGTTAAAGATGAAAACATGTATGGAAATCGATACGACACGTTTTGTAGGTTCTTGGTACTTATTCGCCAATATACCCCTTATCCATCATATGCGAGGACTGGGTAAGCAATGCATCCACTGCTTTAAAACATTTAAGATAATATTTTATAACATCATAACATTTACTAATTGGACTTGTTTGGAAAAAATCGCGAGGAGGCTTGCTATGCAAATCACAGCATTCTTTTGAAGCACACTTCACTGCTGCTCTGAGTTTAATTGCTCAATTTGCTTCATTATTATTTCGTTTGAAGAGGAAAGCAGTTTTGAGGCTTTTCCAAGGGCTCTGCATACAGAAAACAGAGCACTAACCGTTTTTTCTCTAGAATCAGCAGCAAATTCGGCATCTAAAATAAAGGAAAACCTCTAAAATTTTCAAATAAGTTACCTGAGTGCTCAGAACATGCTAAGAGTTAGATCAGATTCCAAGCTAAAATTTTAATTTTATTGAAACTTGGGGTGACAGATCATTGAATTCGCCTTGCAATAGATCTTGATGGCCTTTCATTTTGCATTCCATTGCTGCCAAGTTTATTTTACAATTACAGTGAATCACTGAGACTATGAGTTCAAAAAAAACTTGTACGTCAGCAAAACTATGAAATTTATTTAGCGTCAGCTAGTAAGTTTAACATATTTTGCAGTAGGCCATGCATTTTCATGGGGGTTTGGATGAATTGTTTTGTTGTCCATTGAAGGAAATTTATGGATTAGAATTATAAAATCACGAATCCCAGCTGCACTCTAGCTGCCATGGTTAGGTTATGGTTTAACTGACCAAAGGCTACTCAATCAAAAAATACCACTACGCTTATTAATACAGTGTTTGGAAGTTGTTTGAACTCATGCCAAAAAACTGGAAGCATTGTAACTTTGAGAAATGACCATGGTTTTATTTTAGCAACTAACAAACTTTTGTAGTTAAAAGTCCATTCAATTCAAGCGTGTGCTTCCATTTTAAACCTAGATGGAAGTAGAAATAACGGTGAAGCCTGCTATCTAACCACATTCTGACGAGTGTAATGCAAACTAAGGGGGAATTTGAAGAGGCTTACCTTTGCTAGGAATGCGACTTTCATACGAGGCTATTGATGAGTTCGACGTAGTATCGGATCTGATTGATAACCCATAAGGAGTCGGGGAGCCCACAGATCTATCACACCAATAGGTCGAGGGACCTTCGTCGTTTTCGGATTCTTCTCGAATTAGGCGAAAATATGGACCATGAGCCTCAATTTCGTGACTTTTTCCACCTGACTGTACCTGTGTACTGAGATTCCGCTGATACTCACCTGTCTCATGAAGCAATCGAACAGAGGATACACCTGGGCGTCTGAGGACTTTATTACCAAACGTGTAATAAAAAGAAATAAAGCATACTCAAGTTGCGTGTACATCACTAGTAAAAGAACAATGGAGCCACAATTAAAGGTATTTTCGTGTAGGAAAATTGCTAGAGGCGATATAATTAGTCATTGGTTAAAGTGCGTTCGTTTTAATTCGCCCGTACTTGTCATGGCATGATTACAAAACGCATAAATTTTTGATGTACATACGCCATAATGACTTCGTTTAGTAAGATCATCTTAGTGCTTCAAGCCTTTAGAACCGATCTGGTAACCGTGTTTTGCCCTTAAATAACCTTGGTTTTGGGTGAGTCAAAATTACATTGCAAAGTCATGTTATTTAAATGAAGTCTCAAATCTAATTACTCAAAGATGCCAAGTTAAGGCTAACTTAGAAAGCATGAAGCATAGAGTCTCGTGGTTTATCTAAGATTGGAATTATAACTAGCCATTTACGTTTTTAAGACTATTGAAATGATAGCGCTTGTGATATGCCACTCTACGCTAGAATGCTGTCGGGCAGTAAATATTCCATTGTGGCATTATCTACCAGTTTACATGCAGAAAGATGTCCATCAAAGTTAATGCAAAGCTTCCAAAGTAAGTGCTATTTGATGGCATCAAACACCTACACCTTCTTGTTGGCACTTATCCTAAAAGTATGAAGCTAAGTGGATGAGCTAGAATTTGGTGAGATGCATTCGGTTTACTTTTTTACGGGAGCAGTGTTGATAGTTAACTTCAATAGTTCCGAAATGTTAAAAGATTTCTTCAATTATGATAAAACTATAAAGCTGGCAAACTTTCACTTATTATTTGACGGATACATAGCACAAGTTAGGAATTATAAATCGCAGCTCACCTCCAAGTTCTGAATAATTGGAACCAACTGCCGTGTCAGCAACTTCGAATTCCCGCTGATTTGCCTCATCGGTAATGGAGATTGAGCTTAATCGCTTGTCAATTTCGGATTTATGTTCTCCCAGTCTTTGACATCTCTTCATCACCTCTGATTTCATTGTCTTAGCACCCGGAGTTGCATAATGATGAGGCAACAAAACCTCGTTTTGCTGGTCGCGTTTAAGGTCGTCTCTTAATATGGATGATTTCAGGTAATCTGCCTGAGCGGTTTTGGCTCTTGATAAATTTTTTAGACGTACGGTTGGCGATGGGAACTTCTCTGCAGACAACAAACACGATGGTCTTGACATTGTTGAGGAGGTGATTTCCGGATCGCAGTCAGAATCAGGGAATGGTGAATCGCATTTCGGAGGAGACATGGACAAATCTTGAGATGTCCATTTAACGCCGTAGCTCGTTTCCTCTGAAGATATGCAATTATTGGTTGGAGCTATAGCTCTCTTGGTCGGTGAATACTGTCTCCTAGAGTATTCATTAGAAGCCTTTGGATTTTCCCTTTCTGCGGAATCTTTGTTAAGGGATGATTTATCGTATATAAGTTTCGATTTTTTACCCTTCTGCGTTGACATGCGCAAATCTTCAGAACGACTTTCCATCGTGTTCATAATTACTTGTACTGTTTCTCCTGATTCTTGAGTTTGAAATTCTGATTGCTCACCTAAAATGACCTTTTTTGGTGCATCAATATTTTGAGTTTTATCGCTCTTCCAACTTCTGTGCTTCACTACATCTGTAGTTTGCAGCAAGCTAGGTTCACGAATGGCTAGCATGGACTGCCCTTTCGAAGCAGGTGAGTAGACTGGTATTGCTGCTTTGAAATGTTCGTGCGTTTTGTGCACTGGAACGTTGGAGTGAACCAGTGAAGCTGGTATAGTTTTTACAAGGTCTTTGGTGGGATAATCATCTCTGTAACCTTTACCATTGTCATCAGCTGCGTCTTGAATGTCCATCGTATAAGAAGTTGCATGTTCTCTCGGTTTATTTGAGACCGAGAGTGGTATGCTAGGTGATGTTTGTCTCATGTTTGGGACATTTGATGCATTGAGATCCGCACCCATGTCAACTTGAGAGCTACCTTCCATATCAAAGTACTTTATCTTGTTACCAGGTAAATTTAGTTCAACATAAGGAGGCACACGTTTTTCACTGACTGAGGGGGAATCAGACTCTGTTAAAGCGGTTTTCTTGATCTTTGGAACAACAGTACTTTCCAGTAAATCATTTCCACTCGCCACATTGCCGATTGCTGGACTTTCCGATGTGTCCACCGTTGCACTAGAAAGGGTTTTACGATTACCCGCGATTGTAGGTTCAATACTACTTTGAAGTGACTTCTTGTCAACACTTGTACTGCCTACATCCACTTGTGCATCCCTTATTGTGGAAAACACTGAGTAAGGATCCGAACTTTCATTTCTTGTTTTATTTATGGCCAGATTTAAAGGCAGTTCATTCGCTGACTGCTTTTTGGGCAGGCATTTTTCCATTCTCCGTTGTGATAAAAGATTCGTATTTTCAAACGAGGAGTTTCTCCTTTTTTTACCTTGATATGCTTTGAAGTTCCCATCAGGTATATCGGTGAGCCTCGATTTTATTCGTTGTATGCATGTATCACTGAAGTACCCATCGGCTGTATCTGTGATTGTAGTAATTTCGTCTGTTCTAGAATCCGTAAATTGAGGTATTGGATCTTTCCGAACAGGAGAACTTTGACATTCATTATGGGTGTTTTTTAGAGCTAACTGGCTCTTTAGGGATGATGTTCCTGTTTTTACATTCAACTCGCAGGCCTTTCTCTTAACTTCGAACCCATAAGTGGAACTTTGAGAACTTTGCAGGGCTCTATTTCCCTCATCATGCGTATTAGAAGTTCTTGATCTTCTGTTTTCAATGTTTCTGTCATGACTCACCTCTTCCAGCTCACCAGAAGACAGCGATTCTCCCTTTGTAGAGCAAAGTGATTCTTCATCAGAATTTACCAGCTTTGTTTGGCAGGACAGATCATCTGATGTAGGAACCAATTTATAACCTGGGGTCAATTCGTCAGATATTTGGTTTCTGGGTTTTGAGTTGGATTCTTCTCCTTGGCCTTTTACCTTATCCCCATCCCCGCTTACTTCTGAATTCGATTGCAGCGAACTAGGAAAAGGAGTAAAAGGTGACGTATGTTTCAACTTAATCTCAGTTGTTCTTATATCTTTTAATTGTTCATCTTCTTCTCCAAAATATTGTGACTCCATTAAAGACGTGCATTTTTGATCGCCACCGAGGTTGGAAGAGGCGATCGCATTATCATTTGCTACTTTAAAGTGATCAGAAGGGGATATTCGTCTGAAAATTGTTGGCATGGTTTCAAGCTCCTCAGAGCATGGCGATCCTCCACTCTTCTGCACGTTGAATATGGACTGTATTGAGAAATCATAGATTTTTTGTGGACATGAATCTGTATTGCTTTCTACCGAGCTTTCAACTATTGCTTCCAAAGGCCCCTTAGTTGATGTATTCGCAGTTATAGGAGAGTGGATATCTTTCACACTTAAAGCAATTGGGGTATCCCTTTCATGGATAAAAAAAGTGCGCTGTTTTCCAACAGGCGATAGATCGGGCGACCGATTCACAACTTGATCACCCGCAGTTCTGGTTCTCTTGGTCGGTTTAGGGGGTTCAGACTCCAGCGTGATCTCAACAATTCCTGCAGCGACAGATGCTTTTTCCGTGTCATTTGATTGGAGTGACTTACTTCTTAGTCCATTGGCCTCTGTTGTAACTAGCGTCAACCCACTCTCGTTGGGTGAAAGTGCAGAATCAACCTCCGTCTCCCGAACAATGGAGACACTGTCAGGTGGGGACCATTGCATTTCGCCTACGCTGTCACTTGTTGAGTGAACTTCGCCTAGGGCGGGTGAAATGTCATCCATATCACTTGAACTACCGATTAAACCGACGTCTGATTGTGCCGTGTAATAGTGTGCACTTGTTTGGAGGGGCTGGTTAGTGCCACTAAGGCCAGGTACAGATATATTAGGGAGTAGCAACTCATGTATTTCAAGTAAGCGATTGCTTATGATATCAAATTGTACATTAAAATTTTGACGAGCAATGAGGCTTGGACCATCGTTTGAAGCCATTGTACCCCCATGGTCAAATTTGGTGTTAAAGTTCTCCTGAATGTCTCCACGTTTTTCAGTAGGGTCTTCATCATTTAAGTTTTTTACGATTAGGGACGTTTGAAAAATCTCCGTCTCCTCCAAATTCGTAGCGAATTTAAGTTTCTCAGTACTTGCAACCAAACAAAAGGATTCCTGTTTTGGTGTCCAGAATTCTAAAGGAAACGTTTTTTTTTCAAAAAAGTCCATTTATTATCGTGAGGTTGTGCGGCATGTCAGGGAATTAAATTATGCAAGAGTATAATATCTGGAAGTTAATTGGCGAAATAAACCAATAGGTCAGCTCATCAATGCATTGCGTTTGTCTTCCACGTAAACCCAAGCGAGCACATACTTTAAGTCGTGAACATTGCGATGGTTGTGATGCTATGGTTTCTCATTTCATGCAAAGTATTCTAAAAATGCCCATCTATTATGAGACTCGGATGTGAGTTTACACCTCCATTTTTACTGGTATACTCATTATAGGTAACCGTTTCGGTAACGCTAGTTGATACATTTATTGACAGAAATAGTGCAAGACCAATTCAGCTGTCCTTATTTTCCAGAATACGTGTAATTTATATCACATGCATAACTCAAAATGCGAAGTCAAGAAGAAGCACTCATAAATACAGCTGAAAATCACTTAGGGTAATTAAGGTAAAGGTAGCAATTTCTACAAGTTTAAAGCGTTAAATGAGGTAGTTTTCCTTATTTTTACCACAGATAGCTAATGAAATAGTGGAAACCAGCATAAGATCAAAGGATTTCTGGTACGCGTCAGAAACTGCTTTGCAGTGGAAAAGAAGAATTTCAAAATAGTTTTGCCTAGATCTAATTTTGAATGTGTAGCAAAGTAATACACATTGGTGCATTCGGTGGTTCACTCCTGATCCTTATCTGCTATTCCGTTGCCTTCGTCTGCTAGACGTAAAGGTTGCTGGTGAAATACAAAACTGGTTATTCCGCCAAATCGAGATGCACGATGATTATTAGATGTCTTATTTCCCCTTATGTAAAAAACCTAGGTAATGAACCACACACGTAATGTTTCAAATATTGCTGCATTTGCATATTTAGATTCCACCCAAAAGCATAGGCCGAAATCCCCCGTAAGGACAAAATGCAAGAACGAACCTTGGATTTTTTTGCCTAGCACGAATAAGGCCATACTGTCCCTAAACCAGCCCACTTCTCTGAATCGAATCACCTCACAAGGTAGAGATGCCGGCAGTTCAAAGTCCCCCATCGCCAAGACGAGAAACCGCGACTTCCAGTCATAATCCTTGGGCGTTGATTGGTTTAACAGCGGCTGCAAATGCCCCCTTGTAAATTTACCAAATGCAGCGACATCGTGATGGGTTACCAGAAATAGAACCCTACTGGCTTTTGCAAATAGACAGGCGTAGACGCGGAAAGGATCGGACCAAATGTCAGAAGCAATGATGTCGCCAGAAGAGATGTGCGCAACTGAGAGCGTAGGAATCTGGTTCATCACGTAGTTAGCCATATGCCGCGCCAGGTCCTCCGAGTCGTAGAGAGCCTCTCGTCGAATTTTCACTCCAGTGCCATCTGCTTTGGGACGTTCATTAAGAAAAGTCGCCGGAATGATTAGGGCATGGTGAAAGGCGCCACGAACCATTACTTGCGTGCGTCACTTGCATATGGAGGAGGCTCACTCGCTCGTTTGTGTGAGTTGGCTGAGCCTGGCTCACGGCATTTGTATTGGTGCAGCGCCATGCGACGTCCCGATTGGTGCGAGCTATGTGCTGTGCCAGCGTGCTAAAACGGTGCATAGCAGAGTAGCCCATACCGACTTCACGTTTACAAAAATCATACTTTTCGTAAGTTAAATGATCAAACTACAGATGAGGCTGGGAACAAATCAAGCCTTGAAATTCCATTCTAACTAAATGATTGAATAAGATATTGCCATGTCAATCAGAGAATTAAAAAACCTCAGCCGCAACCAAAATTATGCATGTATGGCCTCGCATTTACTGCTAGGCGAGATTAAAAGCGCAAAGTGTACAAAACATGTGGTTTGGACACGCCATTACTTGGTGAGGTGGCGGATTTAGTACATACAACTCAGTGCTGCCATGATACCGCGCGGCAGTGACAATCGACAGTAGACAACGCAGCCACCCACCTACCAATGCCACACGCCTCGTTGATGAACGCGGTGGTAAGCAGTAGTGTGCAGTGTGAAACGAGGTCAGAATGGATCAAGAAGTTGGATTTTAGCTGTGCGCCAGTTTGTTACCACTGTATCGTTATCAGTCATACATGAATAAACCCGCGTTTCTGAGTTGATGGCTCCATCAATTGCAATTTTAGCAGCCCTTTGTGACTTGCGCAATTTCATCGGTGCGTTGAAATCCCATAATGCTCATACAAACACCGCAGGTTAAGCCACTGGAAAAGGCATGAATTTTAAAACTATTTAAATGAGCCAGCCCAAATAAAGACAATTTTAATAATAACGTGGTATCACTAAAGTGGGCAGTTTTTCGTCAGTTCATCCATCTGAAACCAAGATTAACATGTTATCTGTTTGTTAATCAGACTGCCTTTGTAATTCTCTAAAGAATAAATCAAAGTAAAGTATATTTGGGAGCAAAAAACTCAGTCAGAGCTCCTGCTTTAAATTTATGGATGGGAATTTTGGTTTTTATTAAGTTGAAGCTAGGTTTATTTTATCTTCTGTTGGCCAAAAACTGAGAAAATTTAAGAATCTCTCTGTTCATTTTTGAAATTCAAGGCAATTCAAAAATGTGCTTTAATTGCGAAAACGTTTACTACCTAGGATCAATTAATGTTACGGTACTGAGAATGCCTTGTCCCCAGAAATAGGGCTTTTTGTTTCCAAATTCTAAAAATTTCTACAAGATCCTTTTCTGAGATATTCAGGACCATTAAAAGATTGATGCTCTCGCAAACTCCCCAGTAGGACCATGGCCACTCCAAAGGAAACACTACAAAACTTGAGAAAGGGATTCGCGCATGACTCAGTATTCAAGCTTATTGATACACATATGAGCACCTTAAGCTGGTCGCATACACGTTGTCAGCGTTAAAGGTTCTTTTTGCTCGTGGTCTTATCTCTTGATAACTCCTACTGGAAGCCCAGTACTAGCTGTGCTCACACAAATCAACACCAATACACGACGAAAGGAAGGCCCTCTTTCACTCGACCTCTGCATGTTATTCCACTACCTTTAATGCATCGCATGATAATTGGTCTGATTACTAGTACCAAAATAGAGTGGTTGAACAGGATCACCCCCTCCCAACCAACTACATCTACTTGTGTAACACCTCGTTTGTTTGACTGTTGGTTTCGGTTACGGTCACTTGGGTGGGCACATTGCTTGTGCCGAGTGGGCTGGCCTCTGGACCACGCCAGCAGTTCCAATCGCTTTCTGTTACGTAAGTATGTATAATTTGCCTAGTTATTATGCCTCCTTTTAGCTTCAAGGAAGTTTCGAAACGCCACAATTTGCTTGTAAATAGTGTTGTTACCTCATTTAGCATATCACGGATTTACTCCAAACAATCCTGCATCTCTCAAATCCCAATAGAGAGGTAAATCGAGTCATATGAAGAGGTTTAAACAGAAAAATCAGTCACCATTTAATTAGGTCTCTAATTTTGTAGTTAAACGTACGCTTCATAACCATGACAAATCAGAGACTTTATGATAAGTTCACAAAAAGAATTCGGAACCCAGTTTTTAGTTACACGCAACCCCTTAGAGATTACCAAGTTTTGCCCAAACTGCATGAGCTGAATTAAAAACATAATTGCCATCTTGTTTATATTTGCGCGATTTTAATGAGCTCAACTTCGAAAATCCTATTCTCCATGAGTTCATAAATCTTGTTTCGATTGAACCACAAAACACCGTAGACCTGATTTTCGATTAAGAATGGCCTTAAATTTTCTGACATGCTTAAATGGCATTTGTTGGCTCTAGAGCGATAGTGATCATATTTTTTTTAAACATTAGTATTAAATAAGTGGCGTACCATAAGAAGAAATAATGGTAACTGCCAATTCCCTGATAAATACCCAGGCTGTGCCCTGTTCGAAACGTGGATGCGTCATTCGATCATTTCTTTGTACTACTTCATACATATTTAAGCTTTGTGATTGCTTGAAGCCGATGGTTTCGTGAAAGTACGCTTGGCAGAATTCAGAAGGAGATGTGAACGGGCGAAGAAGGTACGAAATAGATATAGTTGATGAATGTTAAGTGTAGTACGTAATGCCAAAATTCAAGTGGCCACTATGATTCTGATAGAGGAGCCCCAAAGGTATCAATAAGCTTTGCATAAGGGTCTAATGGCAATGTGTAATAAGTGGATAGGACTCCCAGATCCTTACTAACTATTCCATAATCCTTCCTTTTTGGAGCTTTTCGTTTCAAGCTGACTGTCAAGCATGATCAGGTACACAATACGACGATCACCCCTCTGCAACCTCAGCGCGCTCCTGGATTTTAATAAATCGTGGAATATTGTTAATTCTAGAATCCGAATAGTTTACGATGTATTGCTCGTCGACTAAGGACGATTGTATCGTAAGTAAGTTTTGAGCATTAGGGAACAGATCCGCACTTTTATTAAAAACTCCTACTCATCAGTTCGGGAAACAAAATAAGCTATTTAAATCAAAGTATGCCGCAATGTTTTTGTAGTTATGTTCGATGGGTTAAAATATGCTTTTGAGCTTTGGAGCTTGGATGTCATTTTACATTTAGAGTTAGATTTTCTGAGAAATTAATGTGGATGAGAATGCTACAACAATTGATGGACAGAAAACGAAAAAACACCTTACCGCCATTTTGGCCATCACAAGCTTAAGTATCACCAACGATCCATTAGTTAATTGCTGGCGAACCAATGAAAGCGTAGCCCACGTCAACGAAAGTTTCCATTTGAGCAGAACGAATTAGTTCTCTCCATCGCGAATAACAAAACCCACCCGAACTTATGGGTAGGCCGAAACCAAGGCTGGTCAGTCGGACAAAAAATAACAATTTTTCAACAACACGGGTGCACTGCGATTACTTTTTGGCGTGGTTCACTACCTATGAGATGCCCAAGGCAATTCTTATCCAGTATTCGACGGTGGGTATTATTTACCGATTTCTCCAGATATCTATAATTGCATACTTCATTGGATGGGTGATTGTGAAAGAGAAGGGTTACCAAGCTTCAGAGCGCCCAATTTACGGCGTGTCAGCCACAGTCCGGGGGACGGCATTCAGTAATGCGGAGCACTTCAGTGGCCACCTTGCTACAGGTCCCATGGTTTATACAGATGCGGACCTTGTTCAGCCACCTATCCAAAACTCTGGATTTTTCTTGGTAACCCGTGTATACAGCACCATCGAACAACTACGGCATACATGTGCTGAGGCTCCAGATTTGCTGGACGCTCGATGCCGGAGTGACGCACAGTGCCCTGTAGGCCAAATCGCAGGAAATAGAGTGCCTGGAGAGTTCGCACATTTGACAAACACATCATGGTTTGACGTTGAAAGTTACGGACACGGGCCTTTTACTGGGCGCTGTTTATCCAAAACAATGACATGTGAAGTCATTGCATGGTGTCCTATTCTGGAGAATACAGATCCGCAGGACTACTCCTGGTATCCCTCTGTACTATCAGATTTTGACAACTTGGCTCTTACCAACAGATCCCACTGCGCTCCAAAATACTTCTTTAGCAAAAGCTTCACTGAACAAAGAACGCTGCAGCTAGATGCAGATCTTTTAAAAGTGGACAAAGTCGCTCCATTATACGAAGTGCTCAATTTCACCGTTTTCATTCGAAACAGCATCGAATTTCCATTTTACAAAATCAAACGAAATAACATCCTCGGTTGGATGAATAACACATACTTAAAGATGTGTCGCTTTAACGTTTCGGATGAAGTAGATCGTCATTGCCCCCGATTCCGTATTCAAGATGTCATTAGACTATCTGGGGCGGATGTTCGGTATATATTGCTTCATGGCGGCATTATTGATATAAACATTAACTGGGATTGTGATCTGGACACAGCACTAGAAAAGTGCATACCCGCTTATTCATTTCGCTACTTAGGAGCCCTAACCAGCACTGCTACTGCCAAACAGGATGTAGTGCAAATGGACGATAAATACTACCTAGAGTTCGCTGATTACTTTACATCTTCACAGCATAGGCGCATGCTACACAAATTCAATGGCATCCAATTCCTCATATCTGTTACCGGAAAAGGAGGAAGATTTAGTTTACTTGAATTTAGCATGAAAATAGGCTCCTGCATGGCCCTATTCGGCACTGCATCGCTTCTCTGTAATCTTATTCTCGTCCATTTTAGTCGTGACAGGCGTCGTTACAAGCAAACGGTGTGGCGCCTCAGCACCCTTACAAAAGGCAAAGGCTTTATTAAGAGACGTCATGTTAACCTACCTCCACCCAAACCTGCGCTTTACAAAACAGAGAATTTGGCGGAAGTGATTGAGCTTTACGCCGCCTGCAATGAAACGGAAATGCTCCCTGGATTCAAAATTAACATTAAGAAGCAAAAGGGAAGCTGTGTGGCTAGCATAACTGAAGATCGTCAGTGTCCGTCAATAATACAAAGAAGATCTATTAGAATTTATCTTCTCCCCGAAGGGATATGACAGTCCAAACGTCTGATCCAATGATTTCTTCAGTCCTCCATCCAAAAAATATATTAGTTTATTTCAGTGGATAAAATATAACAAATTTGTTTTGGTACAAAAGATGTCATTTTAATACATGCATGCCTTTGGAAGTTTCACACTAACCATTCAGTGCTAATGCTAGTTTGCAATAATTTTTTACGGGAACATTTACACTTTTTGGAAAAGCCTTGCCTCAACTGACGCTATTCGACGTAAAAATTAGCAAGGAATTACAGAATTTTGTCGACTTTGACCAACCCTGCAGAACAGACTAGAAATCATTTGAAGAATGATTTAATTTCATTTAACAAGATTTGTTTAATAGAGTACCATAGTTTTCAGCATACCCTACCCCTAGATCACGTGGGCCAACCTGGAAACTGTCATGAAATCTTGGGATTTGCTGCAGAAGTTGCGCATGATAGGACATTAAGACTTTAGCAATACCATCAGAAGTTAAGACGACTACCATAAAACTATTATTCTAGTTGAGGCAACTTCACATTTCTCCTTTGTTTGCCGGCTTAGTGACAAAAAGACAATAAATCATGGACTCAGGATGTGAGTTGTTCAATATTAAAAGTGCCAGTTCATTGAAAAAACCACCTGGTAATTTCAATAAGGTTAGATCAGGACACTTTTAGGCTAAGCATGCTTAGATAACACTTTGAAGTAAAGTTTTCCCATCGATAAGGAAATTAGCGTGGTTTCCAGCAAGGCGAGTTTAACGAATTGGTAATGAGACTTAATAAAAAAAATTCAAAGATTTGCTATTTAATCTTATGTTCAAAAAGTCGGTCATGGCAAAGGCTTTGGGTTCCACTAGCAAACAGCGCTCAAGGCGGGTAGGTTTATTGAGTACATAACACTGACATCCAACAGTGTCCCACAAATAGCATACCCTGACAGAGTAAGATGTATACGTGGATTTTAATATATTTCAGGTCAAACATGCAATTGTGGTGATACAATTTTAATAATTCCCAATGCTCTCACTAGTTTCTGTTCCGATTTATTTCGAAAATGAGCCTAAATGTTCGATAACATGAGTGTTGGTATGTACCGCAGAACGTCCAGCTGTATTTGTTTTCTTCATAAATCCCACTAAGAGATAGTGCTTTAGCGTCGGAAAACCACGTCTATAGACAAAAATTCATGCACAACTGGACGTAACACTAGAGCCTACGTATTTTGTATCCTGATACAATTAATATTTACAATGTATTCTTTGCAAACATGAGAATGCATTTAATGTGAAGAACAGATTTTACTCCCTTTGCTTCAGTAAATATAAATCTACAATAGGCTGACATTGTTATTGGTTTGAAATTTAAGCCATCAAAAGCACTTTATGGAAGTTATCGCTAATTTTTAAGGCTGTGGTGTTAGTACCGTCGGCGAAGTTTTGGATAAATTACCATCAAAAAGTTCCCACCATGGATAAAACCCAAGCTATTTACAATACCAGCAGTCTTAATGCGCCAAATGATATTTCCTATCTTAGCCTACTATATTTATGAACTTGTCTACACGCGTGTAGGATAACAGGGTCTGCATCTGAAATCTCCAGCTTTCCATTTCGCACTTGCTATTGGCCAGTGTGCGGGCCAATGGGAGGGACCTGAACGCCGGAAAAACAACCGCCACGCGTAACACTGACGAGCGTAATCTTTGCACGCTTTTATCAGCATGCACATGAGTCAGCCGACATAAGTCAAACGTTCAATTTATGCGACCAAATTTGGCTTTGTGTGACCAATGCAATGTTTTTTTTGGTAATGGTTTTGACCACCCTGCTCTTTGCTATGAGGGACGTCGGTACTAGTACGGATATTACCACCATGGACGAATTCGTAGATACCTTCACAGAAACCTTGGTCTCATGGAGTAGCCAATCGACTACAGACGTTGGACGTGGACGCCGAAGTACTGATTCCTCCTCTTCAACACAGCCATCGGAATATGTAAATGTAAATTGCAACCTCATGTGCATCATAGAGACGCAAGGTGAGGAGTCGCATCGACAGATCCTCGTCTGTACTTCCGGAAACAAGGACAACCATAGGAAGGGTATTCCCGTCCGGACGACCTGTGTGGAACATGCCTCTGGTAGACTTTTGCATATGATAATTGCCGTTCCCGATGCTTCAGCAGACTATCTAGATAACGACTTTGCCAAGGCTGTGAGCGATGCAATGCATACAATGACACCCGAACCCGAAACGCTCTATCTTACTATCGAAATTCCTCTTTTAACCTTGCATCGAAATGACTTCACAGCGCTCTCCTCCAAAGTACGGCGACTTTCGGTCTATCTCGGGCAAGCCGTTCATGTGGATCCCAATGTCCTGACGGCATTATCATTGGAGTCATTTTCATTGGAGGGTTGCAGATTAAAGAAGACGCGGGTCTTCCAAAACGAGTCACGACGTTGCGATGTCAACTTCCTCTACACCTGTCCGAAAATAGGCGAATTTGTGTTATCTGTGGATCGAACAGGCTGGGCAAGGCTCTGCTCTGAGAGTTCATACAATCACTCCAGCACACAATATTTCGAGAAACAATCGGTATGCGGTTGCAACGATTACAAATCCCTCTTAGAAGCTCTTCATAATTCTAAAAAAGCATATTTGGAAGCTGAACATGCGTTGGATTCGGAATACAAACAACTATTTCTGATTTCTCTGGCCACAAATTTGATTTTAAGTTTTACACTACTAATCATCTGCCTGTTTACAGTAATCCAGTGTGTACAGAATTATCAAGGATCGAATAGGAACAAAGCCTAGTTGTAGGATAGCAATATTTCCTTTGTAACGGAAAACTGACTGAGATCCATCTTTCTTTTTTCCTTTTGTAGAAAAACTCTTCATCTGATAAAAATTATTATTTTTTTTCAAGCACTACAACAGTTACATGGCACTACTGCATTATTTTGCTATTAAGTGGCACTAAGATAAAAAGTACCATAAACTCAGCTGCGTTTCAGCTTCATTTTCTAGAAATTTCATGACTCCGCGAACATTTTGCGCAATCAAGGTGAGGTAAGGTGCTTTTCCTAAATTGGGTAGCATTGCCGTTTTAACATTCGTTGTGGGAAAAATGCAAAAGATCTCGTCAGATCACTATTTAGGTCCAAGTATTAGATTGGAACGCAATGAAAAAGGTGCTGTGCAAATTGGAATCTCCATAGCCTGTCAAAGTTTGACCTAATAAAAGGGCACAGATTTTGCGTTATGAAGCTTAAGTAGACGCGCAACGGAAAGTAAACACTTGCTACATAGATTCCAGACAGCGGGTCATTTTAAGGTAGCAAAGAGTATCTCTATTAGGTATTTCAAGTCGCCTTTTTAATAAGACAAGGAGTAAGTGGGACTTTAGGGTGGTGGTGAAGTTTTGAATTACTGACAGCGAAGTTTTTTCCCCGATGTAGCAGAATATGAAGCCCAAATTTTTAATTCTCACGTCCGAATGATGTGAGTACTGCGTCGCAAAAACTACCATTTAACTTTAATTATGCTCAGGAGATTGTCAGCATCTATGTTCGAAGCCAGTGCCCTTACTCAGCCAGACGTTTTAAGATAAATGGCGCCGCGGTCTTTACTTATGTATTGGGGTTGGGATGGTAAGCCCTAATCTAAACATGGAAATTTATGGAATCTCAAAAGTCAAATTAAATGCAATCAACTCCCATTAATATTTCACAATGAACAATCCAACCGATCCGTCGTCTCAACAGCTCCTGTAGCATAGCTGAATTAAGGACTAAGCTACTGAACAATCAACCCTAGTTCATGTTGTTTTTCCAATTATTTATTCGAGATAAGGACTGAAATTTAAGAAAGATAAAGGTTTTGAATAACTCTCGGTAGGAAAAGTGTGTGATTACGCTATAAAATTTCACTTAAACTAGCTTTCGTAAATGTGGAACTAGTTTTAGGCATGTCGTGTGTCATCTCAGCCTTCCACATCCTTAGGTTTAGCAGTGGCACCAGGAGGATAGTTTCATGGTGATGTTTTGCATTGGACAACACGGAGAAATTATTTATTTAGTGAATGTTATTTTCTGCTTGCATTCGTTTAGATGATAGGCTCCAAATCGGCTTCACATTCATCAAAATGCATTTTTATTACCTAATGACTTCGTACTTATGCCTTCAGTTTTGAGAGAAAGTTTACGTCTTATGAATTTTTCATAGAAGCCTGATGCAAATTGGTGCTAGGAAATAACGCAGGTTAGTATTAGTCGTGAGGCATAAGTACTACCCAAAAAAATCTATGGAGCCGAGGTAACATCTTAATGACTAGCTGAATTTCAGCTTCCTTTCCCACTTTTGCGTCAGCCAAATAAGTGCAAGCGAATCATTAACATCAGGGGAACCTCGATCCGTTGCAACAAAATGCGGCATCACTTACTACAAGAAGGAATATTTTGAACACCATGCGCCAAGACAGCGTTTTTGGTAGCTGGAAGCATCTAAATTTAACTAAAAATGTGGCAAAGAGCAAATGGTTGCAAATTCATGCGCTTCGGTATTTTAAACACAGGAAGTTAATTAGTTTTCAGTAGCATAGTGAGTAAAATGAAGGTAGGGCTTCTCTTTTGGTCTATTTTCCTTTTCCTCACAAAAATAATCTCGACTTCTAGTATATTCGTGTCATGCTGAGGAGATCTCACGAGTTTGTGTGCTATCCCAGAGTTGCCCCAACGATGAAAATGCGTGTCATCTAAGGGTTAGAATGAACGCATAAAAACTACTATAATAAAGAAAATTGTTGGATAATTATTTATCCCAAGACGTGGGAGACCTGCTTGTCACTAATGAGAATCAACTCAGGCTGTCACGATGGCAGGAGAATTGAAGTGCTCTGGTATGACAAGAAGAGTGGATTCTGCAAATAGAGGAAATTAAGTGGACCGTTTCTCTAGATAAAGCAGCTTTTGTGTGTTGAAACTCGCCGGTGTTGACGTGGCATATTTGCCTGTCTAGTTAACGCAACTAGTGTTAACATGGAGGCCAAAATGGCTGCAAAAATGATTAACTACCTTCTTGGCTAATGCATTCACCTGCTTTCCAATAATCAACCCGAGCTCCTCCATAATTAACTGCCTGAATACCACACTGTAGCATATATTTTCGTAATGCCATAAGGACACTTCAAGCGCGTAGCTGCGCCGTAAATGTAGGAATTGGATGGATTCATAAAAATGCGGCCTTCTTAAGCCACCCTGGATAGTTGGAAAATTGATTTTAACTTAATGTAGCAATGCAGTTGAGATTACTGACTATAATTGGCATTTTTGATGCATGCTAAAGCAAAAAGGGTGCGTGTCATCTCCCGAACCAATCTAATGTAAATGTTGTCTGCCTTTATTTTCTCTAACTAATCATGCACTTCGAAGCCGTCTGTATTCAACATGCCTGCAGGCTAAGTGCATTTCGGGCATAACTTCGGATGAGCTTCATCACCTCTAAAGTTTCGTTTCAATCGCACATTGTTGCTGCAAACGTTGCCAGGCTGTGGCTTAAGCATGCACTGCAAAAATGAGCGCAATGATTTGAGAAATGTAATTGAGATATTTATTTCCAGTAATACCAAGCCCTCTGTTTAAGCTTCTATGAGTTAGATGCCTGGTTTGCTAATATGCTAAAAATCAGCAATTAGTACAGCTATTGGAGGATTCTGCTAATCTTGAAATACTTGGACAAGGCGATTGGTAAGGTCTACATGTGTCAATAAAATTGAAGCCACGTGGTGAGTCCATGGATCTCGCGGATGTATAGACTACGGCGAGGTCGTGCTCGAGACATCTTGTATGTTGATATTAGTACGTGAGTGTTGATCAACGAAAGTTCCGTGCTACTTATTTGTATAATTGTTAGCATAATTCCTCCACTAGCTTCGCAAACCCGGTGAACGGGCGGCATTACCACGCCGGCAAATCTTGCGCCACTGAACTGCGGACCGGTGTAAGGTAAGGGTTCACATTCAAAATTCATGATAGCTTGAGTCTCGTTTACTTACAACCTTTACTAAGGAAGCTTTAGAAGCCAAACAAAAAGGAGAGGGGTTAAAAGCCAGAAAAAAATTAACGCATTCTCTTTGAATTCAAGGCTAAAAGTCTGCATGACTCATACTCCTTTGTTCAGTATTTTAATGATAACTTTAATCAATTTCGCATTCAATTTAACGTTAACTTAGCTTTTATTCTAAATCAACAAGAAACATAGGCATAGAAAAGTGACTCCGCCTTTCGCCTAGTATAAATAACAATAGTTTTAGAAAAGGCACGCATAATGTTTTGCTTATAGTGGCTCAAAGTAATTTATTAATGCTTACTTAATGCAACCCTTTAATATCAGTGTATGCCTTTAAATCTGGAAGACCATTTAAACGCAGTGAAGCACTTATTTTAGCAGATACCATTGTCTAGGGTAACTGTCTATGGTTGCAAACACAAATTTTTAATAGACTTCACACACCCACACTAATGATCCATTGTTGCATTCTAATGACAGAATTAAACTAGGAAAGCGGTCCACCTGATTGCGGAATTCATCACGCCGCAATACTGACTATATTACATTTAATCATTCCAATTCGATTCGTGTGAACATGGAGTTTATGACACTGAAATTACGTGAATCGCAGTCCTCTTTAAACTATGTCTGTTTTGTAAAAATTAGATATGAGTCTAATTAGTGGTAGAAGCCGAGTACGATGCTTTCAAAGTGGACGACTATACTACAACATTCAATTCACCATGGCAGCCAAATGAACCATAAGAATGTAACGCACTTCGGTCTTTAGCTTCCCGAGACTTTCTTGAAGACAGAAAAAGGTGTAATAATTAAGCAGGATATGCATATTCAGCAAAGTGAAAGGGACTGCAACATCTAGCATGGTTTAGAGGGCCAACCCACCCGGCAAAGTCAATGTGGCCACCCAAGTGAGCGTAACCTAAACTGACAGTCAAAGAAAGTATTACACGACTCATCAGTCGTTCCCCACGCATATCACATGTAAACAGCTGTAAGAAACCATACCACTTAGTCACACCCGTCACAAGTGTGTTTGGCATAAACTAGGTTCAGTAAGCCCCTCTATGATGGATTTTCAGACGTCAATGTCCCGGACACGGAAGGCTGATGGCGAGCGGATTTGAACCAGTTACAGAAATTTAGCTGTCACGGAATTGGAATGATGCAATGCTCCGAAGAAGACATCCAGGGGGCTTTTGCATGTCCAGCTAATCCATCGTAGACACACACAGTACACTTGTAACACCTTGTTTGTTTGGGCCGCTGGCTTCGGTGACTTGGGTGGCCAGATTGTACTAGCCGGTTAGCGGGCCTCCGGGCCGTGCCAACAGCCCCCAACCCCTCTGTTTCCAGAATATGTATCCTATCCAAGTACTATGCCTTCTTTTACCTTGAAGGAAGTCTCGGGACGCTACAACATTCAACAATTTAAATGCGATTACCATGGAAAAAGCAGTATGATGGACTGCCCATGCAAAACCTACGTAACAAGCTTTACCTATCTTTAATCAAGAAAGTCGACGGTGCACAAAATATTCGGTGATTCGATACCCATACCTGTTTTATTTAATCAAAATATTAAAACATCCAATTTTTTCAAATGTCAGTTGGCCTTTTTAAAAAGTGTTGACTATAACAACCAAAATGAAAATCACGAATACTTACGCATTAGGCTGCACTAGAGTTCACATACATAAGATATGGGTCACTTTTAAAAGCACATCATTTTATTTAACTACTTGTTCATTCCTTCTAGGGCAAAATATTAAAGTGAGATTTACATGATCACCCTTTGATCATCAAATCTTTTAGGATCTATATCAAATTAAAGTTTGAATCATTGTGCAACTTTGATTTTTCGCAGCCAATATACGGTTGTAGGCGCTTTACTTATGAACTGAATTCAGAGCTGCAAATCATTTAATGCGATTGCGTTTCACATCTTTGAAAATAGTTCGAAAACATGTTCTAGCCTGCACGTTGTGCTATACATCAGGCACTAGTTCTGTTCTACTCTTAAAGATTAGTTTTTTAATGATCTGACTAGAGGGCGGGATTTGCAACTTATGGTGTGCCAAGTTTTCTTAAGTATTAAAGGTGTGGTATTGTGTGCATCCTTTATTCTCATATTTGATTGTCGTAGCATCATGTTTTCCTGTTATCATATATTAATGATCGAACGACCTAAGTCGTTGTTTACTGGGGCCTCTGCACTTTATACCCGTGGTGTATTTAGTAATCCTATTCAAGTATACTATTTCTGTGGTTTAATCAAGCTTTCTTGTATGAATGAAACAGTTCAGCCATTCTTTGCTTTGTTAAGCTGCGTTTAAAAGTATTGCGATCCCTTTTTTTACTAGACTTTTAACTTCCCTGTCTGCTGAGTCATTCATATGGAGGTAGCATCAGTGGAAGTAGTTGACGTTGGTCCTGAAAAAGGACGGGGTCTGTTTACAACCAGGCCCTTAGTAAAGGGTGAGGTTATTTTCGAGGAGAGACCTCTTATATGCTGTCAGCTTTCGTGGAACCGGTTTTACGGCTATAAAGGCTGTGACTATTGCCTTAAACCTTTGGAATCTCCTCAGGATAATGCCCGCAGACTTTTGCGCGACAATAATCTTGTCCTCCCGACCATTCCTGGTGCAAGCGATGGGCATTCTCCTGTACGGATTTTTCAATGCCCTTCATGTGGAATAGAATATTGTAGTGAGGCTTGCCGTGTCGCTTCTGCAGGCGAATATCATTTCTTTGTCTGTTGCAGTGGTCAAAATAATCCATTTTTTCAGCTTGAACAAGAGTGGCGGAAGTCACACTTGGTTCCAGAAACAGGAACTGTAATGCTTCTTGTAAGGATTGTTGCGACTCATTTTAGCGCTCATTTTCGCCAAAGTGAACGGGCGTGGCACATTGTCACAGCGCTTTCTCAACTTGTTTCCTCCCCTATTGTTGAATTGTCAAGTGGTAATGAGTGTGAGCTGCACAGTTCTCCTACTTCACTGACACACATAATGATGGGCCCAAAATTCTCCGGTAGTCTTGCACGGTTGCATGTCTTGTTTCTGGAGGTTTTGGGGGAGATGGCTCGGAGGACGGGTGTTTCCACATCGCCAAATGAAGTGCCAAATGTGTTACAACAGATTGGATTGCACCATTTGCTCTCAGAGTCTGGCTTCGGCTCTGCCATGTGTCTGGTAGGACGCAATGGGCAGGGAATCGGAACAAGCTCTTTAGGTGCCTGGGGCAAAGCTACGGAGAAGATAATCAAAGATAGGGGTAATCCAGTGGAAAAGAGGCAGTTTTCCGACTTTCTTGATTCCCTTTATGAAAGACTCGATGAAGCGGCCGGTGACTTCCTTAATGTCGAGGGCGTCGGGCTCTACGAACGTCAGAGTGAGTGTAATTCAAATTGTATTATTTATCTATGATGCTAGTGTGACAGATCTTTTGCTTTTGTGGAACCACACGCGTTATTGTTGGGTTTAATTTTGGTCATCTTCTTTCGCAACTATCCAAGTTGGCACTTGATACACAAAGTTATAACGGCTTTAGCAACGCAACTTGCTATTCTGATTTGTAATCCGTTTTGAGAAACAACTTTAGGTACAAAGATATCTTCTCCTTCATTTGAATTTTGATGTTTAAGTGGTAAATCTGATCGTCAATATGATCTGTAGTTCTTATGATACTAGATGTTAAGCCTCCATATCATCTAGTGAAAGATTTCACACATCAACTATGGCTTATTTCTAGGTACCTAGGTGGGTGTTTGCGTATCTTCCCTGTTCCAACACGATTGATTCAGGGGTCAATTGCAAATTTTAGGTCTAATTAATCATTCTTGTGAACCGAATGCTTCCGTGCGCTTCGAGCTGGGCACCAATGAATTGTCGATAGTTGCGAATGAAGACATAGTTAGTCCAGGTACGGAAGTTACCATCTGCTACTTTGACGAATGCATGCTGCTACGAGGCGTGCATTCCCGGAGGAAGTACCTGCGTGAATACTACCTCTTTGTCTGTAAATGTCCTCGATGTATTCGAGAAAAGGATAACGGCGCAGAAAGTGAGACAACTGAGGAGGAAGATGACGACAACGACGACGACGAGCCAATGAATGAGTGACTTTCTGTAAACAATGTCCACTATCAATCTTGCTTGTCTTCTATTTGTTATTTGATTGTCTGTGGTATTTTGTTTGTCCGTTTTCGAACCTTTCCATGGTAGGTATCATCTGTGACTAGGCGTGGCGGGGAGAATATTGGAGAATTGTAGCCCTACTCAGGTGTTTTTATCTTAGCCATTGCTCCTGCACAAATTTTACACTAGAAATTGCGAGTCTTCTGGAACATCAAATTTATTGCAACTCCTTTTAAAAGACAGGCAAAAGAAACGTTTTGCTCGCAAACTCAGACCAGTCCTTTGAATATACCTACCCCTGACATCAAAGCCAAGACGCAAAACATAGCAAAACTATTATCCTGCCTAATCCTAGTTTAATGGGCTGCTGCTTCTCGGAGCCGAGTGATACCGATAGACACCAGCCCAGTGTGGAAGAGCGTCGACGCTTACAGGCTGAGGCGGCCGAAAGGAGGCGTGAACAAGCCGCAAATCGAGGCATCGCGAATCCTGCCTCCGTTCGACGACGCCAGGAGAAGTTCACTACCGCAGAAAATTTGAGAAAATCCGATGGCACCCAACTCGATGCGGGCCTCCGGTGGACTGTTACTAGCTAATGGATCTCTTCCACTTTGTCAACGTTTCAGAACCACAATAGTTACCCTACATTTCGATATCGAGTCCGGGAGACTTCCATGAACTGTTCCATTTAAAAATATTACTCTGACTTGCTAATTGTTTTCTCCACTCCGAGTACCTTGGGCATACGCCGAAGACGGTAAAAATGAGCCACGGCGGGATAACTACACGCAGCCACCCGGCTCTCTTTCATTTCTTGTACAGAGAGGCGGTAGGAATTGAAAATTTAGTCTGATGTTAACAGAGGCACGAGTGGTAAACAAAAAACTTCGCATAAATCGAAAGTATTGCGTGAGGTGGTCGAGATTCATGACCCAGATTATTACCATTCCGTGGAAAGGTGTATACCAATACAAAAGTGAGAATGCGCAATCACTAAACTCCAATCTTATAGTATGTCTATATGACTGGGAACAAGAATCGGTAAGTTAAGAGAATGGACATGAGGCAGAGGAGTGCACGAATTGTGAAGCCAATGGGAAGGGCGTAGGCGAAAATAAGGGAGGCGATAAGTGCAGAGACTACCAGAGAGATGGTGGAGGACGAGGTGGCGCCTGTGGTGCAGGCGCTCTCTATGTCTGTTGCTGCCTTGCCACGGAGCCGATCCTCTAGAACGTCTAGTGGGCACCAGTAGATTTCTTTATCACCGCACAGCTCTGTAGTGAGGGCAATCAGCTGCGAAGAAGAAAGTGTACTCCCATTGTGGTAGAAGAACCTCAATGCAAGCTCACCATGAACAAGTCTGTGCAGCTCCACAATCACTGCGCTCGCGTACGGGGGCAAGATGCTAGAAGTAGCACGTTTGGAACGCACTTTAGATTCTTAATACTAGTCCAAAGTAACAGCATACATTTAACTTTATTCCATTTTTGATCCTGGATGTGAATGAGTAGCAGAATTAAATAATGAATGCATTCAAACTGTGCTGTAGGATGGTAGTTAGCAAATCGAATTAAAGGATTTCCAGTCAGAAAAGAAGGATTTTGTTTAGGCATTACATGACAGCGCACTAACACAACCTATTCAATTGCCTAGAGGCACAACTAGGTGGGATCCAACGAGTCACTTGCATTAATTTTAAGACCGTTACCATTAAAAGAGATAAGCAAAGTTGTGGTAAGCACCCACTTATTAAATACACCCAGATGACTCAGGAAGGCAGTTATGGTAGAATCATGAGCGAAATAAGCGAATAGACGAGAGTCACTGATAATTGGGATGTCCAGAGCGTCAATATCTTCTGTTTCAAGAGGTAGAGCACTCCTCCCACCAAGCGAAGTTCGGCGCTTCAGTGTGAGGAGAACGTGTCGCCAAAGAGGACCCCCACGCAGAAAAGTTTGGGCGGGCGCAGAGAAGCGCAGCTGTTGCCTAAAGCTCAGTGCTCGGTGGCAAGCTGAGGCAACGTCAGAACTGAACGGAAGAGACTCTCCTTTTGTGGCACGCTCCAAAGTGTCCCACGCATATATCGATTCACACAAATTCCATAACTCTGGGAGATATTTGTGCAAGGAATCTGACTCAAAATTGAAATCTGCAGAAATCAAAGGCGATAATCTCCGGTATTTCCTGTGACCAAGATTTCGCTATTTCAAAAGAGGAATTTCCAAATTTGGAAATAAATGACCTAATGTTAGTCGTGAGTCTTGTAATCAGTTGGGTTTTTGGATTTGATGATGCATGTAAACGCAAAACAAACTGTTTAATTGCAATGTTATCCTATCTACCAATAGATGACGAAAGACAAAAATGCTAAATGAGAAACTACTACTCCGTAATACTAGGGAGGTAATAATAAGTTCGAGGATAAGCGCCCCAATGAGGCAGAATTCTGATTCCAAATATCTGTTATTGTGGGAAAAAATACTATAACGCTATGGATGATGGTGAGTTTCGATGACAATCAGTGCTGCATGAATATAAAGGTTATAAATTGTCAGGATAACGTTTAAACTTTAAACCATCAACCAATAATATGTACTCTTGGAAAGTGGATCTCAACCCACCAACAAAGTTCTTGAGGTCCTCAAAAAGTCCTTGTACATCTTTAGCAAAATCCCTGGTAAGGTTTGAATCAAGTGCTTCTTCAAAAAGCTTGTTAAATGCTGGACATGGATAAGACATTTTGAGAAGATAATCATAACGCTTCGGAGAGGAGAAAACAGCCGGAAGAACTGGAAACTCAACTCCCACATTGGAATTGAGACCAAGACCAAAGTAAGTCGCAGAGAGAATTGTTCTTTCGGTTCCTGTGCTTCGAATGTGGATATCGTTCTAACAATAAAGACTCCAAATAAAGGCTGGTGAATATTTCAGCCTCCAAATGTATGCACCTAGAGGTCTAAATGGCGCAAGGTAGGCCAAGGCATAGTAATAAATGTACCTTATGGGAAAAAAAACAGCCGACAGTACTCAACATCAGAATCACGGACACCAGATGTCTAATACCATCGACGACTATTAAATACTTACATCACATCAAACAACTAAATTAATGCAAAGATTAAACATCGCACCAGGTTATTCAACATAAATGTTCTTGAATATAACTGCACACAAGGGGGATTAAATTTTACGATTGAGAAGTTCGCGCAAGATACTTTCAAGACCTCATTTCGTAAATCGTAACTCAGACGACCAAGCTTAACAATTATACATTCAATAATAGGACGCCTACCCGCTTGAATCCTCCCCATGCTAATAAACTCGAATAGCGCCTTCGGATAAACCTCCCCAATTCAAAATGTTGCTTTGCTCCAGTTTCAGTCAACTGACAACGCATTTTCACAAATTCTTTCGGATAAGCGGGATGGCGGAGATTATGACAGGGATACCTTTCACCATGCCGGGCCAAAAGAAATACGGAAAGCAAACTTGCATTACCTTCCCGGCCCTCAGCATAGCAGGTGGCGAACAAAAAAGGGAAAAGCCACTGAGGTACCATCGAGACACCTAATGAGATGGTAGATGAAACGATATTACAAGGCATCTTAGAAACAAACAAACTCTTCCTCCCCATGTAGAGGTAGACACCGACCTATCATGTTCAAGAAACGGAACCGATTAATTACATCAGTTTAGCATAATGGCAACACCGACTACAGGCATCAAGACTAATGACTGCATAAGGAAGATCTTTGGGTGGCGAAATGACAAGTTACATTGAACTAATATCCCTAATAAATGCAAAAACTTTTACGGGCTAAAGTGGCAGAAACACGGATACGCGCAACACTCCAGAAAAAATGCACCTCACCCATCTTTTACCACTACTGTCTCTCTCACATTACAGTAGAGCACAATATGCACACATCGTGCACATGGTTCGCAAGGCATCCAAAACATGACCAAATTCACAAAGTACTCTCATGGTATGAAGGAGACCGCTCATAATTGACCCGCCTTAACTCAAAAATCAGCAATGACAAACATATAATTGGAGTATAGGATTTCGATTTAATTATTTTTATTCCCCGTATTTGCTAAACATTCGCAAAGTGACAGATTCATCCTAATTGTGGGGCTCGAACACCCAGTCAGGCCTTTCACTGGTTTAAGGTTGTTTGAGGGGTAAAGCGAAAAGATACTGATTGGGTGGAGAACAGAAAAGGTAAATATTAGTGGTAATTAAACATTAATTTATAATCTGGGATTTTTGATAGTAGGTGCTCGTTGATCTAAAGACATAATCATTAGTCAATTGTTGTGGTTTGAGCTTTAGATATTGGCTAACAAGCATTTAATATCAATAGCTTTATAGGAAAGTCAAACAAGTGTAGGCAAGTTTTAACAAATTTTGCCATTTGTGGTTTGTTTTTTATCTTGGAAGCATTAGTATTCTGCCTTATTAACTGAGCAACATATTCGTTCGGGCGATATAAACTAAATTATCATATGTGCTACATGTCAGGAATGTATATCGCATTTTGCCGCTTTTTTACAATCAAATGGCAAATAATGTTTGATTTTTCCCTTTGTGTGTGGTTTGGCGCCCAGTTTGTTGCTGTCAAAAATCTGGTCGGGACCACATGCACATCGATGCTTAAAGGAATTCAAGTTCTCGAACTGGCTGGTTTAGGTCCAGTTACAATGTGTGGACTTATTCTTAAAGATTACGGTGCATCGGTACACCGGATTCTCAATCCAAATGTAAGGTTGGAGTATTTGGCATCTACTTGAAGGCCCCATTCATTGATCACTTGCTTTCTCCTGGAAAACCGTCTGTTCCATTAGACTTAAAGAATCCTTCTGATCGTCAAAGACTCTTAGATCTTTGCAAGAGTGCTGATATATTATTGGACCCTTACCGGCCAAAGTGCCTTGATCGTCTTGGTCTTACCCCAGACATTCTTCATAAGGCCAATAAGCGGCTAGTTTTGACACGTATATCAGGCTATGGGCAGCCTGGTACTTTCATATAACCATAATGTATTTTCTCAGAATCCAGTCAAGACATTGATTACTATCTACGGCCTGGGCATGACATTAATTACCTTGCTGAATCTGGTATATTGTGGCTTTTTATTGGGGAGCGCGGGAAGTCCGTTTATCCCATAAACGTTATTGCTGATATTGCCGGTGGTGCGTTTCCCGCTGTCACCGGTATTTTGTTGGCTCTTTATGAAAGAGAGAAATCAGGACTTGGCAAGGTATGCTGGTTGGGCTTTAGACGTGATTCTTTCCAATTATCTTACCTTGAGCACATGCATTTGTTCTAAAAACGCGAAAATATGTATTCCTCCAGATCGTTGATGTTAGCATAACTGATGGAATATCCTACGTATCGACTTATTTCATGGCGTCCTGTCAGCTGGATGGCCAGAACGAATTTAATGCACTCTCTTCCCTGGTGCATTGGCACAGCCTCGCACGTCAATGTGCGAACCTTCTTGATGGTGGTGCGCCATTCTATCGCATCTACGAAACCAAAGACAAGAAATTTGTCGCTGTTGGTGCTTTGGAACCTCACTTCTATGCCAACCTTCTGAGGGTGAGTGTTATGTCTATTGCTTGTGCTCCCCACAACCATTTATTTGAGCGCCGCGATGGATCACCGCTTTCAAAATATGCTTCACAAGTGACAACTCCTAGATGTGGACATCCAGTTTGAAAGCTTTAGCTTGACTTTTTAAAAGAAAAACAACTCAAGTTCATTCTTGCGTCACACTTCAGTCATCTTTTTATTTGGAACGCACTGACATTTCTGGCCAATGTTTCTGAATCTGCTCAGGCTGACAATTGAGTGCTAAGGATGCTGATTTACCAGTGGGGCACTTGCGATGTCATTCGTGAAGTAAGGGTTCCACTATATTATTTCAATAATGGCTTGTGAAGTGGCCACACCCACCGCTACTACCATTTCCTCTGAAAAACCTCTTAAAATTCTTGTTTAAAGCAGTTATTACTGGCAACACTTTGCAATATTCTGTCAAATAAAATTGCTGCTTGTGCAAAAACTAGCTTAAATAGTTATTGTTCGTAAACGGTGAATTGATCACAAGCATTTTTCTACCAAATAGCCTTACCTTGCTGTTTCGTCAGAGGAAGATAACACAGCCTTCCTCTAATCTTGGGTTATGTGATTATAACATTAATTGTAGATTGTATACAGTTCCAGCTGTAAAATAAACTAAAAATGGTCGTTTGCCTTCCCTAGCCGTTAGGTCTAACGGAGAAGTATGCTCCTCAGCTAGATCGCCATGCCTGGCCTCGAATTGCGGCCATTCTTTCAGGCATTTTCGTAAGCGAGACGCGTGACTATTGGTGCCAGGAGACGGATTTAGTGCGTTCCGCCTGCCTTTCGCCTGTCTATTCACTAAAAGAGGCCATGGATCGAAGACCGAAACATCTTTACCGCGACCTCAGCTTCTCATTTTCACCCCTAGCCGGCGCTACTCGAGACGAAGGTGGCTTCAGTATTCGCATACCTCGACCCTGCCCCCTCCTCTCTGACTTTCCCGCCGACTAGTGTCTTTTATTTTATTCACTGTTTTTTCGCATTAGTCTCAGGTATCGCTAACTCATGTTTGCGTTTTCTTTTATTTTCAATAAAGCGACTGCATTTTGGTTCCACTTCTTTTTTTCAGTCGTTTTGGTTGTTTAAGCTCTTTAAATCCGCCTTAAAAACCCTATGAACTTTGATGATTCGAAGCTTATTTTTACGAAATCTTTATTTACTTTAACCAAGCTTGGGAACTGTTCCTTGGTTTTTTGTCCCATTAATAAGCTAAACTTGTGGCAAAATACCTTATCTATCTGGTGGTGTAATTCTCCCATATTAACTTGAGATATGATGTCCTTATCAGGTCACGTGTGTTAAAATATGGACACGTTGACCGTTTCATTTTGCTACTTAAAGACTACCACCGCTTCTACCCTTTTGAAGAACGAGGAATGACGTTAATGGGAGCATTTGGATGCGGGCTGATTGGTTTTGGTCCGAGCGGGATTCTGTTTTGCCTCGTCGTTGCTCGTGACCCTCTTCAGATCATCTTCTTCACTCTAAGGTACATCCGATTTGGTGCGCCTCTCTTTTTTGGCATTATCTTCAGCTCCCCTTGTATTTGAGTGTAAAAAACTTGCATCTTTTGTGTGTTTTAGTTACCTAAGTTTACTGGTTGATTACCTGATCGGATTTGTATCAAAATCCAATCAATAGTACACACAGGAGATCAATTTTATGGTATTTCAGAGGGCTTTACACAATGTCGCGTTATATTTATTAAAGGTAAAAAAGCAATTTTGAGAGTCAGTAGAATATTTAAAATGGGACCAATTCTTATGCATACATACATACTCGCAGATCAGGTGCTGTGAGTCACGCAGTCGATTGAGCTTCATTTCTTGTCAGAAATTCCGTTGTTTTTTATTTCCTCATTTCATAGTGGTTTGCATAATAGTGTATCCACCTATAGGCATGCTTCAGATGATCAAGATCAAATCTTTGTCTCAAACGTTTGAAATGTTTTCGTTTAAAACATTTTCTAGACGGTTGGGATTTTGGTCGTCGTCTTAATTTTAATCATTTTCTATTACTCTGCATTTGTAGTGCTTTCTTTTGGTTGATTGGACTATTGGCTGCATCTGTGATTTGGTACGCTACGGTCCCTCTTCGGCCTCAGTTAGCTTTTGGATTGGTAATTGTCTGTCTCCTTCAAGAAATTATGCGGTTCCTCTTCTATTTTCTTGTGTCGTAAGTTGCTGTTTCAAGATCACGCTTGTCATTTGTCTTATAGCATCTTTCAAACTATCAGACTCAATACTGTTGCGCAGGCCGATGGTTTGGGAATGTATGAATGCTGTCATTTGAACTACGCTTGTCGTAGCTTTGCGCATGCTTCTCATTTAAATTGAAAATGTTAGTTCAACTTTTGGATTGCTTTTCTAACCTGTTTCATCCATATTGTTACCCAGAAAAGCCGAATGCAATCTTCAAAAGATGGCAGGGGTTGAGGCCCGGGAGGCTATTCATTTAAGTTCCCCCGGTGAACTTGATGTTGCCGTGAGATCAGCTAGTGATGATGCGAAGCGTGGCTCAATATTTGATCTTCGAACGTTGGCTTTCACTTCAGGACTCAGTTTCGGGTTGATGGGTAGTATCATTGAGTACGTTTACATCTTCTATGGTGTAATTGGACCAGGAACACTATTGAAAGGATCCAACCCCGGTTACTTCTTCATTTTTGCCGGTGGGTACGCATTGACCTGCTCTTTCATTTGCTTTAAATGTCTTCCCGATTTCATCAACCTGCATTCGATGCAACGGTCTTCAAGGCTCCTTTGGAGGATTTTGGCGTTAAATAAATCGTTACATACCTCATGTTTTGCGATTAGTCTCTCATTGCGTAATTATTTCGAAAAATTCCTTTATGAAACCAAACCAGTTCTGCGTTTTAAATCAGATTTTGTATTTTTGGAAAGATGACTGTCTACCAAAGAATGGTGCTAGTAAACGACTAGTTTTATTCGTTTCCTGACCTTTTTGATCACAATGCGCCACAAATTCGAATTCGTGTCTCTTGCTTTGAAGCTACCATAGTTGGATGCGATGCATCACCGCTGCGATTCTGGCATTGTCGCAGTGTGAGTTGAGATACACTCTTTTTTCACAGGTCTGAACTCCTTTTCCATGGGCCTGCTCCAGGTTTCCTGGTCCATTATTCTCTTTCGGGCCTTCCGCCTTCGCCTCTACATCGACATCGTAATAGTGTATGCCATCCACGTGGCCCTTTCAGCATTGGTAAGATTAATATTATCCTCAGAATGTTAAAATTGATCTTGATATCAGTTCTTGTATACCATGACTAGGCATTTAATTTAAGCGAATCCTAAAAATCAGCATGTCTTTTAGTGAATGCTACGAGTTCGCAAATGTCTTATTTCATTTAACTTGATAATAATTAGCATTTACAGGTAACCGATTAAGTTCAATTTTTATTACTAAAAATAATATAATTACTGAAAGCGTTCTAAAATGCTCCGTTTATTAAATAATCAGCATTACAATCAATAATGCTTTGCTATGGATCCAGCTTTCGTCTAGAGGGGCCTAGTTTACCTTGTTTCTCAACTCTGTTTCGCATGGGATTGTCTAGTGCCAGGGAAAGATGACAACCACTCGGAGAAGTGTCGGGGAAGTGTGGAGGATGAGGACAGGAATAGGGTAGTACCGCCTTCCCATTCTAGAGTTTGGTAATGATACCTCCTCACGGGTAGGCTTTGAGGCAATTCGAGGTCTTGCATTGTCCCATGCAAATAAGAAGAGTGATTCATTTGGAGAAGACCGATGGCACGTGTGTGTGCTTAGCAAATGTTGAATTGAAAATGCCTTCTCCAGCCCAAGTCAGCCAGAAAGCCATCCAAAATGCAGATTGTTAGACTTTGGCGCCTACTGCTCTCCTTTAATACATAGCATGTGGGCCCCATTTGTTTATTAGCTCCCACGACCTTTCTGACTGACGTAGGTACAAAATATTTGTCTTATCAATCATGCTAAAAGTGACTAGAAGCTATTAACGCATTAATCCTCATCTATTCTAAGCAACAGCAACACGTAACACCTCATGATCATAATGGAGGATCTTTTGGAGCGTAGTGCGCTATCATCTCCAAATGCTACTATAAAGTGTTGTGACAATTTTCTGTAACTTAAGAATCGTGCTAAGTTTGTTTCGTATGGGGAACGAGCTTAAATCACATAAGGTTTAATTGGCACTTTATGAGGGTTCAAAATAACGTAAAAGTAGCAAGAAGCGCAATAGAGGGTACCGTACTGATAGGCTGGCCCCTGTCTTTGCTTCATAATGTATACATGCTATCATGTGCATGCTTTAGGTTCCTGTAAGTTACAACTATCATTGGAGCGAACTATGCTAATCACAGCAAAGCGCTTTTGACCATCTGATAGCCTTGTTTTTGTCCCCAATGCAGTCTAGTTGAAGGTAGATGTCAGTGTAACTTAAGCCAGGACCAGCCATTTCATCACCACCCTTGCTGATGATGGAACAATATAGGAAATTTTGCTTTATAACAGACTCTTTTGAACGATCGGTCGCACCCAGCACCTGAGCTCGTCTGTGTGACAATTGTGATAGCTGCCTTGGGCTTCAACACATACGCATTTTTTGCTATTGGTGGTCGCTTTCCCTTCGGTGCGAGTTCCCCTATGCGGAGCATAAATTCTCCTGTCATCGCGTCGCCAGCTACTACAATTACCCCAATCAGTTGAATCATTTATGGCACCTTAATTTGCTTCTTTTGCAATGATTTCGTCGGCGTGATCTGCCAAATTCTTTATTTACCTCCATTTGTGACCTCTGTTTCAATGTTGCTCCTTTTCACCTATTGGGGCTTCGAGTTTGAAGACCACCACACTCCACAAGCGTTTGGAACATCAAGCCCTTAATTAAAATATCAGCTTGTATTTTCGGGGAAAAATGAGGATTTTTCGGTAGTCCCAATCTATTTTTAGCATTGTGGAGTGTTTTCATCTTGCACTATTTATGCCATAAAGTGTTACCTATTGGGAAAGGTGTCTTACTGCTCACATCTAACACCACAGTTGAATCTCCAGATAGCCACTCAAACGTGTGAATTTCGGAGTATTATAACGAGCAGTTGCTGGGGTTGTTAAATGCAATCGGTCCTCAACGATATGTTATTTAGTTTATAACGAATTTGGGTACAGAATACCTTTTAGCACTGACTACGCCGGTGGAGGTTGCAAAATGGTAACCAAGCGGTTATTGAGGCTTGCTTGTTGAAATGGTTGAATTTCTAGCTATCAACGGATTCCATCCTAACTGCCCCTCATCCATCGTGATGCGGTACCTGACAGTCGGAGGTGTGTAGCCTGGTCAAATTGGTCGGAAGGGCAGACGTGTCTCTGTCGAGATCGAGACTACGGCAGAGAAGCTTCAGAATAGGTGAGAGCGAATCAAACCACTTAACCACCATCAGGCAGTTTACTAGCAAAACACTTCGTGAGAGCCCAGGGACGCGCCTTCTCAAACAAGGTGTTCATTATTGTTCCATCAGTCAACCTTTTCCCATTTAGATTGTTATCACGCTGAAGCTAAAAAAATGTGCCATGATGGGTTTACTGCTGTGCCGAGTTGTGTCACCTGCTCAATCAAATCTTTCAAAAATCCTTTATGGATAGGCGAATGGATTTATTTTGCGCTACTTTTATTTTTATGATCCACAAGAACTGAGGTCAACTGAGGTGTCTAATTTGGTAGTTGCATGCTGCACGAACACACCTGATGGTGGGCTCTCACCACATTCCTCGTGCTACTTCATGTAGTCTACGAAAGTTTCCAAGGCGGTCCACATCTCCTTACCAACCAGTGTAATATAGGCTGGTGGTAACAAGAAGTTGTAGCTCCCAAGATCTGGTAATTCAAACGTGTAAGTGTATGGAATCTTCAAAGATCCACAGGCAAAGTCATCTGAGCCACCCGCGGCAGCATCTAAAGTAATGTCAAGACTGTTTTACGAAGTACCTGTTTACCTGAGACGGTAATTCAAGAAGATTAGTGTTATTGTATCCCCACAAGTCAACTTTGTGGTGTTTTTTTTTCATGAATGCTGAAGTGCATCGTATTCAGCTATGCAATCAACGCTATCGTGACAACCCAAGGTTTACAATGTTCCCACCTTCGGGGGTACCCTATTTTGAAATGCGAGTGCATGGTAAAGAATCTATTTGGAATTGAATGCGGGTTTTTGACGCTGCCTTAAGCCAATCGTAACCAAGAGACTGAGATCTTTGGAACTTACACAGGAGGTCAGCAGCGCTTCCAGTCGAATACACGACCCCGTATTGCTTCCAAATCCTGTATATGATCTTCAGGGTCAGTCGTAGCTGCAGATTCCGAATGGACTTGATTAGCTTGTTTTAAAATTACTTGAAATTACACAAAAGCAAAAGGTATTTTGTTTAGCTCTATTTCTGAATAGAGTCACAAATCCCTGTATGTGTACTGAAAAGCTTGCAAATGCACTAAAATAATCTGAAGACAATTTAATTATGCCCAATTTCGATTTCTGGAGTGCCATTTTGGAAGCTGGAAATGACATTAATGAAAATTGATCCCGATAACTTCTTCTGACAATAAAGGTTCATAACTGATAAATTGCGCCAAAACAATGAGAATGAATGACATTTCCTTTAGGCCATTGAGTTTACCTTACTGCTATAGGTTAGATGAAAATATTGTATTTGTATGTGCAAAGTTATAAGTGCTTCACATTGAGTCACAGAAGAATGCTTTTGCTAGTGCCTGTGATAAAGCCGTTAGTTCTTCCTATATACTATTGGATTCTTTGGGTAGATTGTGAACTGACGTTTACTGGATTCTAGGTCATGCTGAGTTGAGGACACAAAATCACAAATTATCCGTTCATTGCTCAAATCGAAGGTCAAGTAAATTGTTCCTACCATTTCATCGTAGTTAGCTGGGTGCAAGCCTCGCTGAAATCCATATGGTGTCAGGATCAACTGACCGTACGAGTGGAGCGTAATGAACAGTTTTGTTTGGTTTGCAATTGAGATTAGCTTTTTTACTACGCTTTGCGTCTCTGCTTGATCGGCTGCGCTAAGGCCTCTGAAAATTTCACCGCATGGATTCGATGAAGATCCGCTGAAGCCTAGGTGATGCAAGCAGTTGCACGGTAATAAACGCGCAAAAGAGCACCACTAGCCTGTTTTTCAGAATTTAAACATTTGTAAAATAAATGAGAGAGCTGTTATGGCGTTGATTTACATCACAAAAACTACCCTTATTAGCCGAAGTAGTTAACGTAACTACAAATCTCAATTTCTAGAGCTAAATCACCCAAGCAAACTTATCGTGTTTTTTTGTGGATAAAGCTTATGGATATGCGAGGCAGGGGAGACAGGTGCAATCATCCAACTTCGCCTGCTTCTTACTTCCATTCCTAGATTGTATGTATCCCATTTGAAAGCTGCTATACTTTTATGAGTTCCTTCAATGCATGCATAAATGAAATGGGAAGTGGAATGATTTTTTTACTGTGATGAGGAAATCCCAGCTTCAGTACTGCTCAAATCGGATGGTGAAAATCTACATCTCAGCTGCATACTTGATGAAGTCATCTATGGTTTTCGTAAAAGGATTTCTTTAAAAATGCACATAACGAAACAAGAATCAATGCCAGGAGATAAGGCAAATTCATTTTGAATCAGCATTGCAGCATTACTTAATTAATCCATTAAAGGTAAGCACGATGATGCCTTATAAAAAAATCAGGGTGCCTAAGCTGATTCGGCTACAGTTGATGAAGTCTGAACTTACCCCACTTAAACGGGAAGTTTCGATTCAGGTCAACACCATAGCAGGCACTGTGCGCAGTCTTATTGCGATTCTTTCTCCAGTAACGACTCTAAACATTATTTTTTTTTGGATTAAATGCAATATTTTAGCTGTTTAATTGAGTTTTAAAACCCTAGGATAGCAATGCATTTTGCATTCTAATGAATCCGTTTATTCACTGTAATTCAATGCACAAATGGTAAACTTATTTGACTAAATAGTTTATGTATCAGCGGCATGCAACCTACTCTCGTGAAGCTGAATGCGTAACCGTCAGGGTTTATCTCAGGTGCAACGTAGAATTGGTATTTTTGAAGCATCTTGGATCCCTCCAACGAAAGGAGCTAGGCAGCAAAAACCAAAAACGCTCAAGAACGCAAAATTAAATTAAGCAAAACTCACCTCTTCAATAACTTTGGCGAAATCCACTGTAATAGCGTTGAACATAATTGCCTTTCCATTTACTTTCAGTAAGTACTTAACTTGGTTGAAGACAATTTACTAAAATGGGCTTAACGCCATTAAAATCCGTTCGTAAATTACACAAATTACTTGTGTTACTCGTGTCAATTAAGTAACTTGTTGAGCTTCCATCCCTATATTAACGAGCAATCAGTTACTTGCACATAAAGCCAATCACCAGCAAAAAATGGAGTAGCGCATCAAAGCTAGCAAAAGCTTTCTACCATATCGATGATGTAGAGGGCAGAGGCAGGAGCAATCCACTCGCGGGCGTGGATTCCAGCGTCAATCCAAATAATAGGGAGCGTCTTGTTTGTCGATATCTTTAAGAATAGGATCGGTCAAAATTGGGTTAAAAAAATCAAGTTTCTCGTTAACAACTGTAAGTTATTGCGAATTATTATGGCATTAGTTCTGGAAAGCTGCAAAAGTATTTTCGACTAGTGTTATCAAAAGTCATGCAGAATGGTGCTGTGACTGAACAAAGTAAAAAAGTGGACTATCAACATAAATGAAGGTCTCCGATAAGCGGATTTCTTTGCTTGATGTATGTTTCAACGAGGTAACTTTGGTCACATACGTTGTATTAGTTTTTTGCCACATTTTAACGAAAACACAGTATTTAACAATTGAGTAGACATATGACAGCTTGTATTAATGTTTGCATAATTTCTGCAAGTAACTCGGTAAAACTTGTTACTCCATGCGCGTCGCTTATGCGCCAAATGAGGCGTTCATTATGATATGTCAAATAATGATAGCAACGTAACTAAAGAAATCATGGTGTCAAATGAAAGTACAAAAGAAATCAGCGATCTCACCTTTAGAAGCCATATAGATCTTTCTTCTACGGTCTTCCCAAGTTCTTCGAGAGTTGCGATTTTGACCCTTCTAACAATTTCATGTAGATTATCTTCCATCTATAAAAAAGTCAAATCAGTGTTGCATTTTTAAATCAATCCTTATGCTTCAACGCCTATTAGTGTCCCATAAAGTTTGGATGAAATCGTCTTAAGTCAACAAATTAACGGCTCTTAATCCAATTTTTTTTCCGTTTAAACAGTAGGCGTTGCCATTATTTTGTTGAAAACGATATTCACGGTTAGGTAACCCTTAAAATGTATGTTTGCAATTGATTTTGTACATCGATAGTACACAATTTGGAGCTATTAAACAAAAAATAGGTGGCTGCAGTACCAATGGACTTTTCAATAAGACCCTTGACGTGTGTAGCCTTTCAAACGGAGAGTAAAAGGCTAGTTTGAAGTTAGGCTCGCATGTCTCGATCAAAAAGAATAAGAAACTCTATTTAACTTTCCTTGCAGTGCGAACAAGGATTTTTTTGGTTTCTCTGCAAATTGTGGGTTTGCACTTTGCTACAGTCCACTGTGAAGGAGCCAAAAGTTGTCTATTTTTTAACGACAGAATCTTTCATCCAGTAGCATTGTAAGATTCAAACCATGTTTTTGGCAACACCACGAACTCGTGTCAACGAAGGCGAAAGTCGGAGTTATTCACTTTGAAAATGTAAAGCAAAGTGGCATTTCTCTCGCCTGTTGCCTTATTTGCTCAATGCAACGAAGTGTATTCTAACTTGTACATTTAAAATCTGCGCAGTTTACTCACTACATTGAACGGAAAGTAAGCGTCATGTGACATAACGTGTCCATTTGATCTGCGAGACCGAATCCTTGACATTGCTCTCATGTTGGCTCGCTTCGAGCGTTTGATGGATCTAAGTGGTGGATATAGTATTTGTAAATAACATACGCATAGCAACTGGTAAAATTCTGTAAAAGCTAAATGCTATAAGGATCAAGCATTCTTGGTTCTGCTTCATAACAGATGAAGGCCGTAAAAATTAAAAGCTGAAGGTGAATAGTTTACCGTTTCATAAACTTCTTATTAGCTGGTTTTGTAAGTGACGTTTTTGTATTTGAGCATTAACATTTCGCTTTAAGGGTACATTGCGAGTTACCACTTCCGAGTGTATTGGTACCTCAGGGTTTCTACGATTTTAAGTAGTTATCTCTCTCCGCGAGATGGATGAATCTTTCATCGCAGGTTTACCTTTCTACGTCGTTGTCGATAATTTGTGCGGGAACTTTGTGGACTTGGATAAGCTTCCTAAATTCTTTGAGGGCTGATGGTTCCACCATAACATCTAAGTAGTCTCCACGTGACTGGAGGACGTCATATTGTGTACTGTCTTCCCCTGCCTCCAAGGCCTCCATGAAAGATTTCGCAACATCTTTAGGAACCCGGAGACGGTAGATACGATGCCTACAGATATGGTAGGAACAAAGTGGCGCATGCAGAGTACACGATGGCCTATTTGGCATTAATTTCATTCGATCTCCAGCATCCGTAAGAGCCCAGAACGCGCGTGTACGCAAACACGTACACACAACTTGCCATGTCCGGTCTTATTTTGTACATATTCATTATTTGATGCTTATAGCGCCATCCGTGGTGCCTAGTTGAAAGTCAAAGCTATGCACTTGACGGCGCATTGATCACCTTTGTACTGAGTGACTTCAGCTTCACTTACCATTTAAGCACAGTATTTAATGGGTACACTTCCTGTTTCGACTATTTCAACTTTAAAAATCCAGTTCTTACACCATGGATGGAAGCTAAATGAGACAGTTTAGCCTAATGCACCCACGAAGAATGGTGAACGATAAACGTTATTGCAGTGTAGTCTCATCAATAGCCAAAAAACGCACAGACTTACCGTCGAAACGTGCTGCCATCACAAAATACAAAGTGCAGAACCAGAAAGACTGCGATCACCTTGATCCACTTCAGCATACTGCAGGGCACAGACGCACTTCACCTCACCTCTTATTCCAATCCACAGTATTTACGTGAACGCGCGTGACATGACGATTGGACCGAGCGGTCGGCTGTTTATTCGTACACTTTGGCTCAATGCACACGGGAATACAAGGCGCCTACACCAATGCCAAAATGGATATGCGGAGTCAAAGTTAGGCACTGAGGTACCCTGGTGACCTTTAGGTGAAAGCACTGTGGTTTGTTACGTCAGATGTCAGTTATTACGTTAGGAAATTATTCATTTTATGCAAGAATTTGGCTCTCAAGGTAAATAAATGTGAAAATTCTTTGTGTTGCTAAAGTTATTTGACCCAAGTATCACAAAGTAATACAAATTTATAGATAAATTTGAACTCTGAATTTAAAGCTCCCGCATTCTGAGCTTAACCCCGCTCACATGCTTAAATGAAGCGAAAAATAATGTTAACGGAAGATGTCTGCGAGGAAAACTGTGCAAATTACTTTCGTATTCATTCCATAGGAACATAAATTTGATGGTTTGCAGTCCTAATTAGAATTCAGCCCTTTTTGTCATTTGGCACTGCTACCTCTTTTTAGTACCATTTATGAATCCGAATTTGTCCTTTTATGCCGGCTATTTTGAATGCTTGATGGTTCACTGAAAGAGCGCATTGTCAGTGCTATCGATTGTTGGCACTACGTGCAACTACTTTCCACTAAGCTTGAGTTAAGTCGCTTAATAGCCTGTTATAAATTGTTGGCAAAATTTTATCGTTTGGGAAGGTGACAGTGAAACCATTAATCAAAATTAACCAAAATTGGATGCCACGGAGTGGGTGACGGCCAACGCTAAATCCTTGCTGAGTATGTTTCACAACTGTAACCACACATCCTACCTCTATTAAAGTGTTCCTAATTACGTAAGAAAAATTAGTAATTTAACTATATTCGCCGTACTTATCGCGCTTTGATATTGTGGAAATGTCAAAAGTCACACCTTTGTTTAAATTCTAGTTTCGATAAGGCGGTGGAGATTCCTGTCGACTTTTTAACGAAATGGCAAAATTAGCGCTTTTTGCTTGTTTGATGATGTGGAAGTTATGCTGCATAAACGATCAGCTCCATCGTGCCTCGATGAAGGTTGACCATTCGGTGAGCTGTGTCCGTATGGATGTTTGCGAGTTGAAACTTCAGCAACAGTTATGCAACTCCAAGAAATGACATCTAGCGTCGTTGAATGCCCTTTCGCCCAAAAAAAAATTGTGCAAAAGTGTTTTCGCTACAGCAATGTCCAAACCTTTATTGCGATTTTTGGGTCGCATAGGCATTAAGCGCTCTACAAGGATGATGATTTGTTTATTTTTATGTTTCGTAAATAGATGGACTCACTTAGCATACATTTGCGGATAGAAACTCAAAGATGAGGGAAGCACGGTAGTGATCCGAGACTTCTCTGGAGACAGACGAAGATATAATAGCACAATGGAACTTGGGGCTACTGGCGTGACCCGGGTATCATTGTCCAGCGAAGGTACAATAGCGGAGCCTTTAATCCGCCCAAGAATTATACAGGCAAAATTGTTCAGTAATGCAATTGTTTTTGAAGGTTAAGGTAAATAGGCTTGAATAAGGTTTATAAAACCAAACACTCGCCATTAAACTTACGGTATTTGAGCTAAGCCAATTACATGCCACCTTGTGGTGGGTAACCGCGTATAATAGTGAAATTTCGACTTACAATAAAAATAAAATATTTCGAACTGCCACTTTTGAAGAGTGGCATTTTTGCCCATTCAAAGACATGTGGTGTACAAGCAGGCGGCGCATGCGCAATCCTAGACTGTTGGCGCACGCACCCACTGGTGGTGTGAGGCGCCTGATAATGTATGGATGCGATGTGATGCAATGCTTTCAACTGCAGTGCATCACAGCGTCTGCAGATGCTTAGTGCACTTGACTTTCTGTTAGGCAGCGACTAACATGGAGCTCTTCAAATGGGTAAGCCTTGCTGAGTTTGGTTAAATAAATTCATAGCATAAATGGTTTTAGGACACCAATCGTATTGAATGTGACTAATTTGCTCTTTGACGGCGTCAGTAGACTAATGATTCTCTGTTTAATTTTTGCCAAAATTTTTTCCCATATCCTCGATAACACTCAACACGGTTGCACTTATCAGATTAACCTACTTTATTCAATGCAGCTCGCTATGAAGCTCTGTTTGAATTTATTCTCATGCCTGCAACTTTATTTTTGAAACCACTGTCGAAATTCATTTAAGTATTAACGTCTTATATTTTAATAGCAAATGAAATGTAAGACCAGTTGGCTAATCACTTTACCTTATTTGCACTACTTAAAACTTTCACTTTATCATTTGCTAACGACAAATTTAATCGGACATAAATATGAATCAGATGGGTTAAATGAGCCTGGAACCCTCTATCCTGGCAAACAAAACAGGCAAAACTCGTCAAAATACTCGCAATTTTAGCTAAGTCGAACCCAATTTCATATGCGTAAGTGTGATCCAAGTAGCCACGACGACTAAAGCCCTGTCGCGTTACTGCTTGTTGCAAGGGGAAAAACAAAGAGATGCATAAATCTTCATGCACTTCTGCATTTAGCTTTAATCATAAATTATGGTGTTATATCCAGAAGAATAACTGAACAGATCACCGGTCAAATATCTGAGAAAGTCTAGATGAGAAGTCACACTGCTTGTTTATTTTACCTGCTACTTAAATCAGCAGAAAATATTCCAAAGCACTTTCTTCTTTGTATCAAATACATCACATCTCATTTGTGAGGTTCAGCCGGCCCAGTGGCCATAAGAAAAATTTCATGATTTGTATTAGAGAGAACACAAAGTGGGTCTATTCCTTGGGTTATGACAATTTTAAAGAGTAATAGTCACTCACTTTATCATCCTATGGGAAATGGTTACTACGAGCACGGTATTTATTAATCATGCCTTGAAAATTAACTGTTAATAAATTTCGAGGTTCACTGTTAGTAGCGCATTGCCTGTTACCACTTGATCGGAACTTTATATTCAACATTACCCAGCCAATAATTTTTGAAGCAATCATCCGTGATCACTGATTCATCGGAAGTCCGTGCGTACTTAACCTCGATGCAGCCCCTCTTATGGACTTTTTCAGCATTATGAAGTGGTAAGCGAATGCTCAAATTAAGGATGTTTCCAAGTGCCAACAGTTAGCTCCAATTTGTTTGAACAATATCTGGTTGTATTATGCTAAGTGATGCAAGAAAGAAATAAACGGCATTGAAAGCAGGTCTTGCAATATAGAGTTTCTTACTGGTGTTACTTCTGTTGACATACACATCTAATTAACAATGGGCGAAACTTCTTCACCCAGTGCATTGATCATCCCACCATTCTGTAATTTATAGATCAAGGAAAGTAAAGAAAACATAGGAGTGAAGGAGTATAAGTGGATTGTCCTTATTCCCGTCGGTGCTTACCTTGCCTACAGGGTAATTCTCAAATGGCATACTGAGTCGCAGCTTCCTCCTGGTCCAACGGGTTGGCCGTGGCTGGGCTACACGAGCTGCCTAGGTAAACCACCAGACTAACGTGGAAGCAATGACGTTGCCAGTTGGAAATCATCATGATCCCACTAAGCAAATCTTATATGGATCTTGTACCCAACACCATGAAAGCCATCTTAAATCTGTCATAATGAGGCACTTTTAGCACAGATCTTGATAAAATGAAAATTGCATTAAATTTTAAGGCCTACTATAAAGTTGTGGACTGTTTTCAAATTGAGAGTCCGCTTGACGTCATTTTAGTTATGCATTGTAATATTTGCTTGCGCTAAGTCAGTTTTGACTCCTCTTCCTGTCTTGGGTAACATTGCTGGCAAATGGTTGCAGGAGAGGGCGCCTTTAAAAAAGTCCAACTATTATGCGAGAAATACGGTCCAGTAACCAGTTTCAGAATATGCGGGAAGCTAATAGTCATCCTTAGCGACGAAGAGACAATCAAAGAGGCCGCTCTCAAACGCCGCACGCTAATTGGGCGACACACAATGCTAACGAATCACCTCCTCGCTAAAGGATATGGTATGATCTCGTCTCCATTCTGCTTATATGCAACCTTTCATTACATCATAACAGTTGCTTTGTAGTTTGGTCGCCTGGGGCCAGTGTATAGCACTATGTGCTTTTCATGACTAGGGTTTATGGAGTTTAGTAAATAATTTATTAGGAAAACTGTACGTACTACAATTTGGTGAAAAGGCCTGTTTTAACCCATAAAATTGATTTCTATTACGATCGCGCATGGTGAGGGCGCGAAAAAATTGCCATGGAAATAAAGCATTCTCGAGTGGTTATTCCTTCTAGTACTACTTTTGTTCATGTTGGGAATATTTACATGAAATAGAAGTGTAATTCAACAGAACAGTTAGTAGTTGAGATGAGCCAAATGTATAGTGTTAGGCAGTTTAATGAAGTACCTGAAGTTAGAAGCAATGCGAAATGAGCTCACTCGAATAGCAGAAAAACCTCGGCGACTGAAGAATGACACAAGGATGTGACCATGAATATTGCTACCACCTCTGTAGGCATATCCAATTACGATGGAGAGAATGCCAATTGCTTGAGACGTATCCTTGTTGGAGCAATCCACCGCATTCTACCCACAAGGACTGCCAATGCCAAAAGCGGGAATGAAGTGTCCTCGTGTGACCCATCCATCACCCAGATTGAATGCCAGAATCCGTCGTTCATTGACGACAAACTCGACACTGAATGCCTCGAACTGGTTAACTACTTAAGGCGATTAGGTGGTGAGCCTGTAAAAATAAGGTGAGTGTACGAATCTTTCATTGTCAACTCATTCACTGAGGTGCAAATAAACGTAATATACACATTTATGCTCTACGCAGCCCTTTTACTAGATTCCTTACATCGGTGTTTCCTGAAAAATTAACCACTCCTTCCCTTCATTTGTTTTGCTATCTGATAAAAAGTGCTCATTAGATTTCCTTCAAAGGTCTTTTCCTTTAAAAGTAAATTTTACTATTTTGACTTACATTTGTGCATTATGTAGCGTCAGAATAACCGTTTCATGAGAATGACTAACCTTAAAATAATAAATAAAAATTCCACCGATCTGCAACGATTGGAACCGAGAAAAAAGTGAGCTTGATGCCTATCTCCTATTTTACTACGCGATGTTGTGTTGCCTCGCCGTGACTTGAAATTGATGTCTTGATTACCGGGAAAATGCGAATGTTGCCTTTAAAAGTCCTTAAAGTTAAAAACCATTATTTTCGTTGACCTCATTATGGTCAGCACCACATACCAAAAGAAACTTAAAGTACATATTTTCATTATCATTTTGCTCAGTGAATCACTGAAACCGCATATACAATAAACAGAATCCACCTGTTTCACTTCGGACAATTATTGAAAAGTTGATGTCCCTTTTAAGTGTCGATATTTACCAGTTAAAAGAAAGTAGTTGATACAATCAGAAAATGCTATGCAGGTCATGACAAGCATCTCCATTTTGGAAACTAATTTGTCTGTTAAACTGATCCTTTTCAATAGTCGAATTCTGAGGCGTTTAGTGTGGCGTGTGGTCTGGAAGGCTGCATTCGGAACGGATTGTACATTAGATGATGCCACAGTAACTCAACTGCTTCACTGTGTGGCGGAAAATAATTCGAAAAACGGACCGTTTCAATTCAAACAGATGCTACCGAACTTTTGGTAAGCTCAGTCGGGCAATGTTTTTGTAACTTTACTTAAGAGTATTAATGTACAAAGTTTGAAGGTGAATTAGGAACCAAATAAAGTTGACGCAACCATGTCTGACATGTCTACGTAGTTTACTTCCTCAGTAAGTTAATCAATATAAAACCTAAGGTTCAACGACGAATTTCTGATCGCTGGTAGTCGTGTACACAGTTTGTACTTGAAGGTACATAATAGGGTCAACGAGGCCTCCTTGTAAAAGACGTGCTTGCTGAAGAGTGCATGGGATCTACAGGAAATCAAGTAGAGGCGTTGTGGACGTAACCACGGGGTCGGTCACATTGAACGGCTTATTACATAGAGGGGTGTGGCAAAACAAACATATGATGCACTTTGACACCTAAAGTTAGGTCATCTGCATCATTTAAGGTCCATCAAAATTCAAGTCTTGAAGCAGAATAACTTTAAATTTCTTATTTAAATCAATCTGCGCTGACTTCTTTCACATGCTCCCTTTTTTATGCTCAACAATTCGGACGAAACCTGCAATCTAAATGTTGGTGAATTTCGGACTCATTAGTTGCAATGTTTCCTTAAGGAAAAAGGGTGCAAAGTACAATAACGTTGCATCTTACCTCGTGCGTTCCAAGAGATTTCTAAAATACCCAATCATTCGAACACAAGTATTATTTATATTAAATACAAAGCAAAAAAAATGCTCAAAAGTGCGTTGGATACAAATTGAAGGCGTAGTAGTTTGTAACAGCCTTAGTTTGAATTGCGGTGAGATATGCGGTTGGGTTTCCAACTTACTCGTTCAAAGTTTGCACACCGAAATGAATTTCGCTTAAGCACATAATGGAGCTTTTTAATTGAATGAGGCAGAAATACAGACGACACTGCGCTAATAAAAAATATCTTCAACAGGTCTGTACTGTTAGTGCATTCGAGGGCGGCTCGCAGGATACTTGGGGTGGACGACATTTGGAATCGGTATGAGCGATTAACATCCGTTCTCAATCAAGCTGTTGCAGAACATCGTTCGTCTCAAAATCGAACCAAAAAGTGTCTCATCTCTTCTTTCCTCGATGATGCAAAAAATGTCGTTTCGGGTAAGTCATGCGACGTCTATACGAAGCGATGCGATTGGTAAGAATAGTGTCTCCTTTTATGGCCAGCTCGAATTGGGATCTCCGCTAAAATTGCTTGTGTAATAGTGACATGAGATAGTTAAAGTTTTCTCTGCAATCGCTTAAAACGGAAGTGCAGTGATCACTAAAGTGCTTATTAGGCAAAGGGAATGGTTAATTCGACCAAATTGTCAAAATGCCTGCGGGAAGTTGCATGTGTGCGGCTTGGTCACTGTGATATTCCAGGCACGTTTCGAAGCAAAACTTTGTCACTTATTTTTGATGATAACTCTATAATTCGTATTATATATTCCCAAATTTGGGATACCGGTCGAAGAACCACATGGAGGCGGTTCATACTTTTAATAAGTTTTTCTTTAAATAACCACATTATTTGCGTGTTTACTTTTCAAATGGGCTAGTAAGCCAACATTCCAAGCTGTTTTAGCAAAGCCAAAATTAAGGATATTAATGCAACACGGTTGTAGAGGCAGATACGAATCGATTAGCGTTTGAGATTATGGCTGCGGGTGTGGATACAACGACCCTCACGCTTGTGTGGAGCTGCTACGCCCTTGCCACTGGAAGACTGGAATTACGGCCCACAGAGAGCTTCACGGAGTCCCACCTTGAGGTGGTGCATCGTCTGGCCAGCGTGGTCCCCATGGCTTTGCCGCACTATGCTCGCTTCGACAGCCATGTTGGTGGTTACCTCATCCCCAAGGGTAGCGTTGTTTTCTTTAACCTCTTCGCTGTTCACCAGTCGCAATTGAGAAGCTTGACGCAGACGAACAACAAAGGCTGCCCACGTGCGACAGGCATTGGCGCGCGGCGCAAGATGTACCTATGTGAATCAGCTATGCCGTTCTCTGTCGGTGAGTTTTTTTTGCACCACTCTTGATAGGAATGAATTTTTTGCTGAGTGTGGGTGGTTTAGTGTTATGACTTTAATTCAAGGCATGTTAAGCGCATGATATATCCTGTATTAGGTGTTTTTTTCATGTCTAAGGAAGATTGAATTTTGGTAGGGTAAAAAGGACATGCAAGCTAGTTAAAATAACTACTTAGCTCCATCTTGTTAGTTATGAAAAACACAGCTGCTGATGTACCATCTGTCAATTATGAGGTTCCCATCAATCTAGGATCTTTCCATTTACAAGCCCAGCTTTGCCGGTCATAATCCACAGGGCACTGGAAACGGTTTGTTTTAAATGACTTTTAGTTACCACGTCCTACGTTTATCTTGCCACATAGGCTCACGTGCTTGTCCTGGATTTATGTTTGCAACGCGTGTGATCACTCGAGTCATGAGCTGCATAATCGCTAACTTCAGCATAGAAGAATGCCAAGATGAAGTGGATGCCAAGGGTGACCATTCGACTGGATTAACAAGATCGCCTGTTACAGAGAACTATCGTTTCATTGCACTCAACTAGATGCTACAGTTTGTACAAAATAAAGACATTTGTTTTGGTTAAACGGGTTAACAATACATCAAGCGCATTGTCATCAATTGAGTGGTGTTGGTTTTAAGTGTTACTTACTTTAAACGTATCTTTGCTCATAGACATTTTACCCTACCAGGAATTAGGGCAAAATTAAGAAAAAGTAGTCCTGTCAGCAATCACTAAAATCTATTTTTTGCCATTTGCCTTATTTTCCTTACCTCAACATGGTCAATAGTCTACATATGGTGTTCTTCATCATTTTAGTGTATTCAAATATCAGCAATGAAAGCCATGATGTGGGTCGTCCTTATTGAATAAATGCCACAAACTGTCGGATATGAGCTATGGAGAACTGGGGAAATAACTGGGTGCGATATCCTGCAAAGTATTTTGGGTGCAAGAAAAAAATAAAGGCTCGCAGGTATTGGTAACGATGAAGAGTTATGTTTAAGCCATCAAATATAAAGGGGATGAAACGAATAAGGTTATGAATGAACTTGCAGTGAAGTAATGACGCAAAGTCAAAATAAATTTAGCTTGATTTAAAGCAGTAGGCAACTGGGTTTTATTTGTTTTGTGAATAAGGAATTTTGTGGCGAATATGTATGCCTTTATTTCTGACGAAGTCGTAGACAGCAGGTCGAGCGACTTTAACTCTAATTAGTGATATTTATAAGTGCTGTGTTGTATTATTTTAGTCTTTTTGTTGTAAACAGGCAAATTCTTTATTTGACCGATTTGACTATTTGTTTAAATTTCTCTTCGACTGTGTCAAGGACAATCCAAACCCAGCGGCCATTAGTGGTGATTACGAACTCTTTTGCGGATGTAAGGTGGTTTGCTGCTCCTCGGCAAATGTATTAACAATTGCTGTGTTTGTTAGGCTGTTTTTCGGTGTTAATCTATTGAATTTGTTCCTATTTCATCGCTATTTTCGAAGGTCACATTTTAAGGTCGCGCTGTAGGACACTGTGGCGTTCGGCGCGATTTAATAATTGACCTTGGTCGAAGGGGGCTAGCGCTTTATTGTACCTTTTAGTAGTATTGTACCTTGTCTCCAGTCATTTCGAATTCAAACCTTGATCTGATTGAACGTATTCAGCATTTTCTCGTACATGTTGAGCATTGTAAACTGACGACGATTTCTTGTCGATACGTGTATTTTAGTGAGTTTGACACTCCCGTTTTGAACGCTTGCAATGATGGTCATATGCTTGGCATTTAGAAATTCCTCTGCTCCTTAGTGGCTAATTTTTATAACATACTTCGTCGAATTTTGTCTTTGCTTTGATAAGCCCTGATTAGCATTGTTTTGTCCAAAATGGGTTATCTTTGATTAACTACCTTTAGATATCGGAAGTAACGATGTCAGCGTCATTTCAGTGCAGCCTCTCCGACTCGGGTAGATCCGAGCCGAAAGGAAATGAAGTAGTTGAGACAAACAACGATGATCTCTCTTCTTTACAAGATTCGGGAACGAAGCTAGATACGACTCATGTAACAATACAGCTTCCTGAAAGTATGCAAGGGAACTCAATTAGTCAACAAAAGATGCAGGAATTGATTGTACACCTCTCTCAATCTGGCCAACTTAAGGATGATGGGAAAATTATCATCGAGGTAGGGTCATCATTAATGTGCGCATAGTTAATTTAAAATTACTTTCCGCTTTTAGGTTAAAGGTACTCAAGAAAAACCCAAGGAAAGACCGTCAGAAGGAAGTTCTGACGAGATTTCTACTCAACAGTCAGTATGTTCTGTGAAAGCGCCGCAGACACATTCAATCAAATATGTAACCGTTCAGCAAGCATCAGGCACTGGTGGACCTAGTAATTTGCACAAAACTGCCGTAAGTCTTGCTCTCATAACGTTGATCAATTCAAATGCTTTTGGAGCCGTCTCTCCACGGCATTCGCAGATAGACTTTAATCCAAGATGATCTTACGTGCGCTTTATCCTGAACCCCTACTTGTTAGGGATTTGGTTCCAATGGATATTTTGGATAGGTGTTTGTCAATTGTATTGTTTAGTTGACATTTAATAACTTCCATAGTGTCATACTGACCATCTTGGAGTATTGGGTCTCTTTTTGATCGTAGTTTATTAAAGCAGCGAATGGGTCAATTCAAACCAAAAGTGACACCCATAACCAGTCTGTCCCCGCACAAGGACAAACGGAACATAAGGGTTTGGGAACTACAGGGACCTATCATATTTTGACATCAACTAACGGCCAGCATTTGCAGCAGTCGGGCCAGGCGCAGCAGCCTGCCTATATTCTCATACCGGCGACTCAGCAGACACAACAAATTAATGTTGCTCCACTGAATTCTCCCTCCACTGCATCTTCCTCAGCTCCAATTCGTGTTGTTAACCAGGGAGGCCAGCGTGAGTCTCTCAGTCCACATCTTTCTCGTCTACTTACATTTAATTAGTAGAACGCATCATTGTCTATGCTTTTAAAAATGTGGAATCGATGCGGTATTAACGGTGCATTGCATGTACCTTTTTGACTCCGTTGTTGTTTGACCTTAAAAACTACTTTGTCACAGATTACACTTAGCTTTTGAGCTGCATCTGACACAGTATTTTCAGCATTCCCTTCTGTGTGCACTTGGGATTACTCGATGCGATGAACAGCGTATCGATTCGGAGTAGTATGGTACTCGTGTTTTAAAGTTTTTTGGGCATTAATATCTTTGGAAATTCACTATTCATAGTATCAATTTTTGTCGTTCGCAGTCATGCGATCATGCAGTTGCCAGCTGTGGCTATTACTTATTAATAGGTGTCGGAATCCCTTTCGTTGTAATTTATGTCTCCCATCGCCTACAGACATCATACTGCAGCATGCGAATAACTCATCGACGACTTCCACACCGATCAGCAGTTTCTCCTTGAAAACAGCCAGTATGCTAAAGGACGGTGAGCGTAGCGTGGTTGTGCTGCAGCAGCAACATCAAAATCCAGCTCCTATTGTGCCCGTGCGTCCTTTCGTTCAGCAGCACAACAACCGCCTTCCACCGGCACCACCCGCTATTGCAGCTGCCGCCACTTCTGCCACTTTCTCAGCCAACACTTCAACATCATCCGTTCGGGTCTCACGGGGTGGTAGCCTTGGTTCCTCGGGGGTGGGTTTGGGATCTCCCGCTAGGTTTTTTTTTAATTTCTAATAGATTTGGATTCTAAGCATTCACACGTCGAAAAGTATGGAATATGCTCACATCTCTTTTTTCAATGAACTGGGTTTTTTGGTTCAGAGTTACTTTGTTCTTTTTCCATATTACCCCTCTATATGGGATGCGTTTTGGTGTAAACCCCTGTCGGAGAGTCTATCTCCAACATTATTCAAATCCACTTCACCACCTATTTTTTTTCACTTTAGAAGGAATCTTCGTGGCAGCAGTACGTTAAGCAATTCGAAAAATTGGGCCCTTGTCCAATTTGTGGGGACAAGATATCGGGTTATCATTACGGTATCTTTTGTTGCGAGTCATGCAAGGGGTTCTTCAAGCGCACCGTGCAAAACTCGAAGCGCTATGCCTGTCACATGGCTACACCGTCCTCCCTTTGTGATATTACGGCCACCTCGCGCAAAAAATGTCCTGCCTGCCGCTTCGTCAAGTGTCTTGAGAAAGGAATGCGGATGGAAGGTATGTAACTCCTCTCGTGGACAATCAAGATCGACATACCGAAATGGACTCTCACTAGGTAGAGTGAGCGGAGTGCAATAATACCCACCCCAATATTGATATTTTATAGCAATTCGCTCGGACAGGACCCGTGGCGGTCGCAGTATGTATCCAGGGTCGCGCTATCTGCGCCAGCTGGCTGCGCGCGCTTCCGGGGGAAGCGAGGTGAAATGTGAACTGAAAGGAACCTCTGCGGGTGGCGTCTCGACTCTCCCCGCCATCGCACCTCTTCCCAACGCTGGCGTTAGTACCACCTCATGTACTACGAACGAGCCATTCTCGAAAATCGACGGCGTGCACATAATGTCCCTCGGTGTCAGCAGTGGCGTGGCCTACGAAATACCCGCCTCTGAGGATGTTGGCGGTGGAGTTTACTTAGACCCAGCGGTGTTGGAGGATACTGGAGGCAGCGGTCCGGCCTCATCCTCCACCTTCCACGATGAATCAATCTACAGACTCCCAGTTCGAACGCAAGAAAATATCGACATGCCGAAGGTGATGCGTGCAAAAAGTAGCAAACTTTCCACTGTTTGCTGCGAACCTGGCGAATCCACATTATTACGTTCCAATTCACAATTTGTGCGACTTCGCTCCTTTAATTGTTCCCTTGATGATAAACCTCTTCTACATTACCATAGGCTTGTGCTGACAACCACGTTTTGTACTTGGCCAAATCCCAAGATTGGCCGATGTGAAAATAATAGACTATTGCGCAATATAACTCATAACCATCTCATTTTCAGTTAGTAAGTACGTTGACACCAGATGTATATCTCAATGGCCTCTAGATACTTCGTGAAATCATCAAAGTTGAGGAGTCGGTGGAATCAGAGCCAGAAGAACGGCTGGATTTTGACAGCACCGATGCCTCTCAAATCGGTGTTAGCACACTACCCCCCAACGTAACGGAGGAGGAGGCAGCTGTTTACCGGGCCTTGCTCAATCTTGCCGATCAGCGCCTTTATCGCATTGTTCGATGGTCCCGGGCACTTCCAGTCTTCAGTAATCTCGATACAGATGATCAAATATTGCTTCTTCAAAATTGCTGGGCGGATCTTCTTTGCTTGGACTGTTGTTGGAAGTCACTTCCAACACCAACGGTGGGTTTCTTGTCTTTTGGGCTTATTATTTATTTTAAAGTTTTAGCTTCTTATCTTAAAGTTGTGGTTCTTTTGGAGGAAATTGGGAGATTAACGCTGGTACAAATCCAAAACAAGTTTTGATTTATCTATTCCCTTACACCATATTGATGACAACATTTAAAATCTATTTCACAGCGAGTGACGTGTAACAAGGTATTCAATGCTTGACAGATTGGGAGGGCAGCGTACACCAAATGCTTAAGGGATGTGACGACCTCTCATTCAAAGTGCGCTTATTTTATGCAAAAAAATCTCGAGGGAGTCTTTCGCATCTACGCGCTATTCTGAGTCAGGACTCCAGAGCAAAGCCCAGTGGCTTGGTATTGTCCTGTTTAAGGAGTGTTAGAGATGGCATCCTTCCTTCACTTTCACCATATCAGTTAAGTACTATGCGATCGGTCACAGTAGTTCGGCGTCCGCAACATTTCGCGTGGGTGGTATCTCCCTGTACGCACCTGGCGATTGAGGTGCAAACTTAATCAGACCAATGAGCGTACGGTCGACGCGGTTCCAAACTCACCAGCCACTTGCTTATTTGACAGGAGATTCGACTAACTTCGACGAAGTGCATTAATCTTGATGCTGCTCGTGAGATGGGCGCTGAGGGTCTCGTGGACAGCCTACTTCGTCTGACTCAGGACCTTAAACGCCTTCGCTTTGGACTCATCGACTTCGCGTGTTTAAAAGTGTTCCTTCTCATGCAAGGAGAACTCGTCAATCTCAAAGCAGTGCGCCAAGTCAAGCAGTTTCAAGAATGTGTGAGCCAGCTACTGATGGACTACAACGCCACGTCGTGCGCCGATGTTCCCAACAAATTCACTGAACTTCTCGTAAGAATACCCGAGCTGCAAAGAACCAGCGCGATGGCTCGCGAGCTTCTCGTTGATAAGGACCTTTCTCCATACCTTTCCGCGAACTCCCTTCTTATGGAACTTCTACGTAGCGACTTCCACAGGCAGCCCGGCAATTTAGTGCCGCCTACTTCCGTTGGCCCAGTGGCGATGGATACCAGTGGCCAAGCGACCACCTTCCTTGCCAGTCAGCACCGGAACGAAGACGATGTTGACGGACGCCATCGGGGTGTATTCCAGACCGGTGATACCATGGGCACGGAGGCAAGCTCATACTCTACCAGTGGGCCACTCTAATCCATTGGTGTTGTCGGGAGTTTTTATTTTTTTACTCTTTAATATGACAATATTGCACCCTTACTTACAAATACTGGCACATTACGTCCATAGAAATGGTATTTTTAACTGCTGTGGAATCTGCACAGAACATTTATGAGGTCTGCCTGACTGTACTTACGTAAATTATTTAGCATTGTTGGAATATCGAATATGTGTATACGGCTTTTTACCATACAAAAATGGATAAACAGCGATAAGATCTTTACGTGAAAAGTCGCACTTTGAAGGCGGAAGTGAATGCAGGCCTGTCTCCCTCAGTTATTTCAACCTTCACCGGCTGGTTTCGGAGATCTGTGCCATGGAACACAACGCGCTGGCTCGGGCGATAGTAAAAAGGTACTTTGTTGGGTTTCAAGTACTAAAAGCAAGCTATTTTACGAGAGAGAAAACCAACCTTAGTCGAGGGAAGCACGCGCGTACATATGCACTGGATGTGGAAAGTGTCGACAATGCATTTCAAGAAGTCAAAGAACAGCAATTGGACTAGTGCAATCTCTTTTTTTGGGAACAAACCAAAGCGGGCAGATATGGAGTCGATCAGTAACAAGTACTTCCTGTCGAATTTTATAGTATCGCGTAGGGCCAACAAAGCGAGGACGCATTCAGTGGTGGTGCGCGCTTTTACTATATGCAATCGGCTCAAGATCTAGGAAATGTGAGTCAGGTATTCGTGTACTTCATCGACCATTTTCGAGTGAGAAGTCGCTGGATAGCGTGCAGACAGGAAATTTTCTATGAATAAGGCAAATGCTAATATGGGGAAAGAGCGATTCGTGTCAATCAGGATGCATCTGCCCTCCAGTCCTCCCGTTTTTTTTCCATCAACATAGGATGGGAAAGTATGAACTAAAATCGTATCGAATACGACATCTTGTTTCAGCGAGGATGCGTTTTTAGGAAAAGCAAAATCAGCAATGTCAGGGCCAAACTTTGATCCAACCGGGTCTGCAAACAAGGCTTCAAATATGCTGGGTTTTTCACGGGCCAGTATTCGTGCAGCAATCTAAAGACATACCTAAAAGGATAAAATAGACAATGGGAACCTTGAGTCCACTTTCCGTAGGAAGTTCCATTTACGGGTTTGAACACCTCGAAAAGCCCTGGGTGTATGTTGCATGCAGATGTAAACAAAGATGAGGCAGTATGACCCAACAAGACAATCTTCCTATTGGGCACTTGCCTCTTGGTCCTCCAGAATCGATGTGCCCACTCCTTAAGTTGGATCTGTCACCTATATGGAGCAGAGAAATAACCTTTCATTTGACGAAACATTCCAGATTATAACTGTCATCACTATGTATCGCCTCACAAAATTTAAGGAATGCAAAATAGTCCTAACTTCAAGGAACGCAACGGCATCACTTTGATGAGAGGAAATAACAATTTGTGGAGACTAATCAGAGGACGGTACAACGAGTCGGCAATGAACGCTTAAACTCTCGAACAACAAATGTAGACTTCTAGACGTCAAGTTTTACTCTCTATAAAAGTTTGCACAAGAGAAACATCGAACACACCACAGGAAGGCGAAAAAAACCAAGCTCTAAGTATGTTCCTGAGGCTAAATATTGGAACTCAGTGCATTTAAACGTATCCAAACTATTGAGAGGTTGACTTTTTTTTCTAGTAAAAGTAAATTTGCGAAATTTTTTACCGTGCTCTTATTAATTTGGCTCGAAAAGCTTGAATGTATTCCCTTTTTTTCCTCCCACACCCTGACTACTAATAAGTCAATAATGCATTGACTGATTTAGCCCTTTAACCTCATAGTAAATACTGCAGAAATTCTACATTAAAACAAAAATTATGTTGTGCTTTATTCTCCTACATGGGTTTTAAATGTGATATAACAATATCAAGGATGCACGCATTGGCGTCTCTAGAACCAACACGCGGTGTAATTGTGGTGTGTTAAGGTGTTCTATTCCGAAACGCCGACGCCTCCAGCGTCCATTGTTTTTAGGTTTGGTTTGCATCTAGATTCCATGGCTTCTCCGACTTATCAAACTCCACCAAGCTGGGTAACTGTGGTTCCAACTGTATGATTGGTTTTTTTACATCTTTTGAAACCATTGTTATTGTAGAGCTGCTGGCCACGTCGTCGTAAACCGTAGTGATTCCAGGGGCCAAATTCATGTTAACTCGAAGGGGTCGTTTTGGATCCTCCATTTCATGCAGTGACTGATTGAGTAGAAGCGGTGGTGGTGGTGGTGGAGGAGGTGGATTATCGCTTTGGGAAGTCACCTGATTGAGAGAGCCCATATCGCCTCGAAGATGGTTTGGACGACCTCCAGTGAGAGAGAGGTTACCAGGCGAAAATGTTGCAACGGCACTTCGGGTCCTCCACAGGTGGTTAGGCTGTATTGTATTGAAGTACTGGGGGAATGCCATATCGTTAAACTCTGTGTGGTTTTGGAGCTGTGCCTGTTCGTAGGTAAAGTTGCTCGGACCAAACGTTCCAAAGCGTTGAATTTTGTTTGAATTTTCCTTGAGACAACAGGGTTCACCCAGGCCATCGATGAGGGGACTTGGATAGACATCATTTTCCCATAGCTCCGATTGAGCTCGGCTCATTTGTGTGGGAAGGCATATCATATCACCGAGAGTTTTCTGGTCTTCATTGTACTTTCTTCGACGCGCTATGGAATCGATGCAAAAATACACGCATTACGAGGCGTTGATCAACCAATATCAGTGTGATTTGCCTTCCTGATAATGTGTATACTTGAAATCATCTTAGAAAAGGGTATGATAAAATTACAATCCATAGTTTTGACTTTTAAACTTATGGGCTGCTTGAACAAACACATGTTCTCAAAAAATTTAGTAGGCGTTCGGACGTTTTATTGAAAAGAGTTCTGTACCGCCACTTATCGGTTACTTTTACTTGAATGTTTCCAAAGCACGAATCAGATAACTTTAGGCTCTAGTTTTGCCAAAAAGCAGAGTAGCAAGAGATGGATATCAGTGTTTTGAAATTTGCAAAATGCAAGGCGGTTGACTGGATAAAGGCAAAGACAAGCAAGTGTTAACCATACCCGTAAAGAAGCACACGAGACACCATCTACACCACAAAATAATGTTCACCGTAACGGAGATAATGAAAACTGCAATCAGGCAAAATATCCAGGGAGTTCGTGAAAGAAATGCTACAAAATAAGAGTTTTGTGCATTTAAATAAATCTTCTGATTGGGTGAATTTAAAGAAACTCCTAATGCAAAACCGGGAAGCATTCTTCTTTAATCTAGGTACAGCTAATCTATTTCAATGAACCTAGGTATATGTTTCGTCTCCAGATCATAGCATAGTTAATGCCACCAATTGTTTGTTTACTCTTCGGCTGCAATTAGAGCGGCAGGTTTAAAAGCTGTGCTGCAACTTTAGGTTTAGCATAGCACATCTCGATATTTCAAATGGATACGCAGTTGATTTCTACTTGTAATAGCATAAAATGGGGCTTTTCCATTCTCCCCCCTCTGTCCCTCGGCGTCCTTCAGCTTATCCGGTTCCACAATTTCGGCATTGCTGGCGGACGGTAACTCTTCCAGCACCTCTGGTTCTGGAGGGACGATTGAAGTTTCTTCCAATTCGGGTACTACCTGAATTGGAAAGGTGGAATCCATTATGAAGCATTGGCTATTTAGCTGATGGTTTGGGTGAAGTCTTCTCTAACTTTTAGGCGAACATTACAGTTAGTTGCTTTGTTTTCAGTGTATATGCTTCTAATTGGGTATGGGTTTTAAATCCATCTCCTTTTTCTTCCAACAACGGGATCCAGCTCTATAATGGGGTTGTACACCGATTCAGTGGTGCCGACAATGCTTATTTAAGGCAATAATCTTATCCACATGAGCATATCCGAACAAAGAACACTTTTATCATGGACTCATTAGTATGGGTGGTAATTGGCAGGTGGTTTATTTCTGCATTGGGTGCTTTTTAAAAAAAATTGTAAGGCTTTCATTATAAGCGGCGACAAATGACTGAGCCGAAATTGAGTTAAGACCTCACAAAAAGCAAACCCCTACATTAACAACACTGCTCTTCACTCCAAGGCTTGTGCAGACCCAGGAGCCATGAAGCCGGGGGCTGCGTTTATCGATCCAGAGGCTCGTCAACTTGCTTCCGTCCGAATTCACCAGTTCCGTACAATTGACTGCTGTTCTGTCGGGTAAACAATCGGCGTCAGGAGAGCTGACTTCGGAGCAGGATTGAGTGGGGAGGCAATTCTCGTAACAGGGGGCCGAGAGGGCTGGACACGTGACAAAGACCTTGAACTCAGATGAGCTCTTGGGAATAGTGCATTGAATGTTGAGCCAGTGCGGTGAGACAGAGCGCATGCTGATCTCTGGAGCCTCATACTCTCTTTCATGACCTCCAATCTGTCTGCTTAGTCGAGGAGATCCCAAACATGGGAAGTTCAGGTATACCAATAACAAAACGGGTAGTATTCCTTAAAGTAAGAAGATCAATTATATTTTATCCCAACCATTCAATGATAACTTTGGGCCTTTTGGATGTGACATATTTGCTTTATTCTTTATTATGTCGTCATTGGGATGGTAATATGAACTTTGCGATTTATTTGTGTTGGTAGCATTCAACTACCATCCCCTGAAATCAGTGTTTCTAAAAAAATACAACCTATTAAACCAAGATTGGTTTATACTCGGAGCGGTAAAAATACTGTTCGTATAGTCAAACTATAATGCTCCGTGCTACTTCGCTCTCACGAAAGGCGCATCTACTTACTGCAAGCATTTGTCTTTCATAGAAACTTAGCCAAAAATAATTCAATTCAACGCAATTGGTGTTTCCTATAGCACATGATTACACGCTTCTCCCACCATTCCCTGCATAATTAGGGGAGACTATTTACAAAAGTTGGAACTTAATAGATAGCTACAATTATGTTACACTTACCGATCACTTGGAAGCTACTAGTCTTTTTTTTCGGTTTTTTTCCAGATAAGTGGTATAATTTATGCTCCATCGTTTAAGTCTGCACCCTTATTCAGTGGCTTTTAAATGCTATTTGTTTTTCAGTGGTAGATTCATCAGTTTGTCGATGTACTCAAAATTGAATTCCATTATCCTAGTTTGATTAGTAAGTGAGAAGTTTCATCCATACCTTCATTTCCATCGAATGGTTGTTAGATACGATATTAAATACGGATTCATAAATGCACTACTTTTAATTTATTTAGCGACGTCCTATTCAGTTAAGTGAGCCTCCATATTCTTATTCATTATGATGGAGTACCCTCCACACACGTCGTCGAAACAAGAACCAAACATCGTCCAGTTAATTAACAATGCCAAATCCAGCTACCAGCTAATTTTCTTCTAGCTCTAGTGGGAGGCTAAGAAAGTAAGATTTTGTCAAGTTGGAGAGGCCGTCACCATGTATTAGAATGCATTTTAAATCCTCAAGTCGTTAATATTGTAAATGCGAAACTATCGAAATAGCACAAATTTCACAGAATGCTGTGCGTTAGCAATATTAATGCAGTTTACGACACACAAGGTAGTGTTTTTGCGAGAATGAAATATAAGACTTAAAAAGTTTATCCACATCTTATGAAAAAGAACAAGTTTTCTTTAATGAAAAGAATGGCAGTTTGAACTTCCCCCTTCTAAAAGGTCATCTTAATGCACTAAGCCTTTTTGATGGTAGGTAAGGTGTACGCATAATATTCTGAATTACCGTCAGCATTTGGCTTTTTTGTTGTGATAACTCTTAAACAGTAGTTTATCCATAATACTGTGTTATTAAATAAGTATTCCTTAAAATGATACGAACGCCAAGTTTTGTGTGTTCCCTAGTCAAGGCTACTCAAAATTAAATAATTGCATCATGTTCGATCAAAGGTGACATTCCCCATCGCAGAATATCTGTATATATTAGTCGAAATGCTTTCTAGATGCGTCGACTTCCATGTTTTCCGCAATTTCTTTAAAGGCCCTATGATTGGAGCTAATGTTAAGGTCTAAGTGGATGTGGGAATAAGATAGCAGTTTTGTAACCACTACAAAAGGAGAACGATAAGTGATCGACCAAAGTATGGAATAGCCACATTTTCACAATTCAAATAATTGTTCAGAATCACGGAGCGGTAACGCTTTCATGAGTTTAAGCTTAGTGCCATGTCTTGCACCGCATCTGGTCGGTTTAAATTGCACTAATGAAAGGTTTAAGCATTTGCTGTAGAGGATATGACTGATAGGAATGTCATATTTGATGGGTAACAAGGTGATATTCGTAAAACCTTAAGCTCCACTTCACGTTTGCCTGGGGTAAATTGAATCGTCCACTGAAAGCCCAAATGGGTGAAGGAAGTTGGTGTACATTTGTGTGCTCATTACCACAAGGATTTTAAATTTAATAGGTATTTTCCTTCTGAATAAGCTTTTATTTCTGACACTGATTATTTTGATCTTTAATGCATATTCCGTCATCTTTATCCAGCTTTGGCCGCATTTTACTGGTGGAGATACCCGGCATGGTTCCTGTATAGGAAAATACTTTTGCTTTTCTTGTTGTTAAAATGAACGTAATCGGCTGTAGGTTTAAGATGATAAGATATGCCCCAGCTATAATACAATTGGCGTTTTGGAGGTGGTATGTAAATTATTTCCGAAATTATTTATGTTAGCCAACTTTATAAACGGACAATACGACGGAATGTTAAATATACGATTTCAAAATGTAACTCTTAAATACGGCACAAAATAAATTCGAGTAGTGTTTCTAGTTGAAAGCCCCAAAAGGCGAAAGCTTTATATCATGCAAAGACAGGCGAAATTAGTTTACCACTTACCAGGATGAGAAAAATATGAATGCATCACATAGGATATCAATATGGAGGTGCCACGCGTATTTAAAAAGGTCTCTTTGTCACATAATGCCAGTTATGGAACTGCTCGCCTGAGTGTGTGAATGTGCTCTTGACGATTGGTGTGTGGGTCAATATTGTGAGACTCCAGAGCTGCACGGTTTCGATACACGTGTCAGCCAATCGATTGGCTGAGAACGGGTGCGGGCGCACGCATGCGCGCTTCTACTTCGGCTGTGCAAACATTTGTGGGGGTAACACGAGAAGAACGGTTACACCTGCTACAAATTGCGCAAGCTATAATTAGTCATCAAAAACTGTTTTGCAGTGCAAAAGAATTTCAATGCAAAATAACCAAATCTAAACATGCATAACGCAAAAAAACACAAGAAAAACCTACAAAAAATACAAAAAGCAAACAAAAGGAAAGAAGAGAACAAAAGTAAAAAAGAGAAAAAAGGAATGGGTATTCAACAACAATAGAGCAAAATAAAGAAAGAAAACTAAGGCAAGTATAGCGAAAAAATAGGGAAGAAAAAAGGAAAAGTAAAAGTATAAAAAATAACGACAAAGAAATAAAAAGCAAAAAAACAAGAAAAACGAAAATGCACCGTTATAACGACATGTAAAAGTTAAAAAAATATATCAAAATAAAAGAACAAAATACAAAATTCAATAAAAACAGAGAAGAACTAAAAAAATAAAAAGAAGATATGAAGAAAAATAATTAAAGAAAACATAAGAAAAAAATAAGAAGCAATAAAGAGTTGGCAGAAGAGAATAGGCAGACAACAGCGTGGAGACAAACGCGGCAGCTCCGTAAACGCTACATAAGTTGAGGAGCGGAAAACGGCTTCAAAACTCCAACACAACGTGCTGACAATGGTGCACAATTCCAGGTCGAGGGTACATGAATAAGTGTGCAAACTACGCGGTATGGAAGAAAGGTAAATAGATGCGCTAGAAGGCAGGAAGGCAAGCAGTCAGATAAGTGGGTATAGATGCAGGCACAAAGGAAAGTAGGTGATTAGGTAAGCACCTGTCAGTGTCAGGTAGGTAGGTAGGAAGGTAGGTAGGTAGGTAGGTATGCATTTCTGAAGGTATGTAGGTATGTAGGTGCGTAGGTAGGTAGGTGGGTAGGTAGGTAGGTAGGTAGGTAGGTAGGTAGGTAGGTAGGTAGGTAGGTAGGTAGGTAGGTAGGTAGGTGCGTAGGTAAGCACCTGTCAGTGTCAGCCTGTTAGCAGGGCGGCACGCTACCAACGCCCTTTCGCCTCACCGCGCACCACCACCCCCCTCGGCCCACTCTCTGTGCACCACCTTCATTGCACCCACCCTTCCACTGCCTTGGCCTTGCCTCCACATCCACCGCCAGCACCAAAAGGCTCTGCTCACCTGCTCCTCCGGCTCCAACGCAACGCAAGCCACTTGCGCACAGCTTGTGTGGCGCTGCGACACGTTGCGGCTGCATGCACTGAAGCGCAGCACGCCATCTGCGCCACAAAAGGCGCACACGCCCTCGGGTGGGCTCGAACCACCAACCTTTCGGTTAACAGCCGAACGCGCTAACCGATTGCGCCACGAAGGCAGTTTTGCCTTTCGCCACGCCATGCCTCCAACACACTGTCCACACCACCCTTGCCACAGTTTGCCACCCCTTGGCACCACTTGGCACCACTACGCATAGCATCCCATCCCATCGCATCGCATCGCATCGCATCGCATCGCATCGCATCCCATACCAACCCAACACAACACAACCCTACCGACGCACCGCCATCCTCGAGCCGCCTACTCGCAGCACAACTCTCACCATCGCCACTACCATGGCATCGCCGTCCCCACTCGCCCTCATTAGTGGAGTCCTCATGTGTCGCCAATGCGAGAGCACCTGCATGTGAGCGTGAGGATGAGGCGCTGGCAGCAGTGCCTCGGCAGAGCACTGCGTGGAGACCAGCGCGGCAGCTTGACCAACGCTACACACGTTGAGGTGCGGCCAACGGCTACCCACCCACATCTCAACGTGCTGCCAATGGTGCACAAGGCCAGGTCGAGGGTACACGAGTGAGCGTGCAATCTGT